>CBVK0100408792.1:0-30229 GCA_900067695.1 Picea abies | reverse complement strand
TGAGTCAATCAACCATGCCTCATGATCTGCATGTGTGCTTGAAGAGGCCAAGTACACATCCCCTCCTTCTTCCTTGGAGGTCTTTTCTTCTATAGAAGAAGATTCTTTAGATCCCTTCTTTTTCTCAACTTTGGATCTACACTGCTTCTTGTAGTGCCCTTCTTTTCCACACCTCCAACATAACCTTCCAAACTTTCTAGGAGATTTAGATCTACCCTTAGACTTAGATCTCCCACTTCAGAAATTAGATTTATTTCTTTCCTGGGAACGTCCTCTTGCAAATAATGCGTCTATGCTATGTCCTTCCATATACTTTCGTCTCATTTCCTCCGACAACAAGGACGAGACCACTTCTTCAAACTTTAAAGAAGTTGTATTACTACCTATGGCCACAACTAGACTATCCCACGAGTCTGGTAAAGAACACAACAAAATGATACATTTATCTTCATCTGAAATTTTAATATCAACAGATACTAACTGACGTACCATAGTATTGAAGGCATTCAAATGCTCTGCCACTGAGTCTCCATCTCTCATCCTCAAGTTATACAAATTATTTCTTAGGAATAGTTTATTTACTAGGGATTAGACTGATACAACTTCGCCAAATTTTCCCATAAATCTTTGGCTGTAGCTTCCTCTGACACATTCAGTAATACTGAATCGGAGAGACACAGTCGAATTTTTCTCTTTGTCTTCTGATCCATCTTTTTCCAGTCATCTGTAGAAGTTCCTATAGGTGTTGTACCTAGATCTACCACGATCCATTGATCTCTATCCACCAAAAGATCTTCCATATTGATATTCCATAGCTCAAATCTTTTCCCATTAAACTTCTTTATCTCCATCTTCGAATTGCTTGCCATTTATTTTCACCTAAAAAACAAAGGCTTATCACAGTCCTGAGCCAAAACCTTGACGACAAAGGCATCCCCTTGAAGCCAATAAATCTCTGATACCAAATGTAAATCCTAACCTTGTACAATATCTACTGTAAACTGATATTTAGAAAAGAACAGAAAAGATACATTGGAAAATATAAACATTACACATAGATTTTTCACCGAAACACAAACCAGGAAAACCAACATATATTATATCCATACATTGTGTTACATTGTTTACAATACAATATACATATAGGAGCCAGTGGCATCGAAAACCCTAACCCAATGACTTGGATTAGTCCAAAACCCTAATTCGTTAACCAGAAATAGAAAACCATTGGCAAAAATCCATGTGCTGAAAAACCACCTAATATCATGTGGTCCCGGTAATATGTCGTCCTGGAAATATGTCATCCCAGTGGAAATATGTCGTCCTAAAAAAAAAATTTAGGGGCGCTGCCCCCCTCTAACCCCCGTACACGCCTGGCGCAAATGCTTAGTCACTACTACTCGTGCAAAGAATATAACTGTAGTGTCCCCAAGGCCGAGCCCCGTTGCAAATCATGATATATGAAATGAATTGTAAACATGTTCTATAGGTTGGTGAGCCAAGTTTTGTATAAGATGGTAGGATTATGTGTTTGTTAGGCCAGGGAGCCTAAGTATTGAAGGCTAGGAGCCTGTTGTTGTACTTGTATGTATGCAGAATGATTAATAAAATATAAACACCGCCAGGTGCATACTGACCACGATGAATGAGTGAAGGGGGACTGAACGTCCATAGAATGGGCAAGGGATTAGGGGTTGGAAGGTGGAAAAGGGGCTAAGTGTTGAGCCTAGGGGATAATCCTAGGGGTCTTAAGCCTGGGATTAATATTTTAATATTATTCCCAAAAAGACATGTGTATTCGATTTTATCCTAAGTTCCTGGCAAGGGGAAAACGTGCAAAAGGGATGCATGTAGTGGGAATGCATGTAGTGGGAACGCATGCAGTTCCCAAGGTGACAAGTGTCAACCCTGGTGCATGCAAATATAATAGCCGAGATGAACCATGTGAGGGGGGGGCATCTCCATTCTACCCGACCGATCGAGCATGAGCCCATCTGATATTTGCAAGAATACCCTGGTACAATCCTGAAACCAAGATCGTGAGACTATCCCGTGATTGTTGAACCCATTTGGGAAGCATGTGTCTATTTTTTCCCAATTGGTTGTTGTGGCCATGTAGTGCTGGACTGCGCATGGAATACTGGCAAGAGGAAGCTTGTGCTGAGCTTGTGTATGACCTCTCTGATTGTGAGGGAGGCGACTGTGGTTAGAAGAGGTAGGTTGTCAGGCATGTGAGCAACTATGTCCCGGTGAAAGAGTTGTTGGGAAGTGGTTCTTCCAGAGAGTGCCCAGCATCAGCTACGGGCTCTGAGACTTCTTGATCTAGCCTGTTTCCAAGACCCATAGAGGGAGGTTAGCACCGATGGACTATGTGTGTGAAGGTGTATACTCCCGAGCGGAACAGGCATGTGGGGAATGAGAGTCTGGTAGTAATGGGCGTAAGATGGCATCTTTGGGAAGAATCCTTATAGATATTTATGTGTTGTTTTCCTTGTAACCTCAGCCTAGCCTAGGATTCCTTTCCTTGGGGTGGAGCTTAGTCCCAGTTCGGGGGTGACCCACTGTTGTGGAAGGCCTGCACTAAGGCTGGGAGGTTCGTGGAAGGCCTGTACTTGGTTGGTGGATTTCACCACTATCACAAGATAAGTATCTAACTATGTTGTTATCACATTTTGGCATGACTGTGCTATATATATTATGTATCATGTTTTCTGCTGTGTATATGAATTACTGCTAAATGCTATGGATTGTTTCATTGTAGCCGTAAATTATACGTTTTACTCTGAGTTAAATGTATTTCTTTACTTGAATGCATGTGATTATATAATGTCTGTATGAATTATGTGAAAGTGAGTTAAACAGGTGTGCTACAAATTGGTATCAGAATGTTCCCTAAAGAGTTATAAGCTCTGGGTAGGCAGAAAGGTAAACTACAATAACACATACCCAACAGAAAACTCCACTTGTTGTTTGTACTAGTCATAGCACATTTGTGCTTTCTTGAATACCTGACTCAAGGATTTGGGGTTGTCGAACTCAATTCTATCCCTATAGGACTGCGGTAAATAACTTAAGAATCGCTGGATTTTTACCTTATCCTCATGGATGTATGGTACGAAACTTAATAGCTCCAGAAATTTATTTATAAGCTCCTCCATTGACATATTCCCAAGTCGTAGCTCGTAGAATTCTTTCATTTTCCTTTCATAATAGCTTTCAAAAAGGTATTTTTTTTTGAAATACTTCTTAAATTCACACCATTCAGGTGTAGGAGCATCGTCAACATCAAATGAGCCATCGCGGAAGCAAAAAGACAACTGGAAAGTGTCCAACAAAAATTTTTGAAATTTCCTTGAAGTTGATGTGCAATCTTAAATGAAGCCATTAAGAAGAAGTGCACTTGTATAATGTAAATGGATCTTGAGAAATTTGATGTCATCCTTAGTAGATAAAAGGAATTTATGATAGCTAATGCAAGGTAGGTAGAATTCAATTCTAGATTAAATAGTTTTAGAGCGCAAGAGGGAAACGAGATATAGACACCCTCATTATGTATTGTAACATTATTAGAGTAGAAGACATTATTGAGAAGAGCATAGAGGAGAAGTAGAGAGTTGTGTAGCAGACTCCATGTACCAAAGTTATGAATTAATACAAGGAAAGTTGTGATTCAGACTCATGGTGTTCATATATTCTCCGTGTATGCATCTTTGAATGTTATGCTCATGAATGTTTTACTCTTTCTGTCATGCAATTGATTTTATGCTATGTATGAATGATTTCTTATTGAATGTTTGAAATCTGAGAGGAAAGGGTAATGGAATGAGTTTCAATTGTTCCTCTATATACGCAAGAGTTCCTGCAAGGAGTGCAGTTGAAGTGTCCACAAGGAGTGCATTGACAAGGTATTCAAAGATTTGTCTCTGAAAGCTCAGGAGAGATATCCCTTTTTCTCATTCACACAAAATCGCAGTTAGGCACTGGAGCCATGCAAGGAGTGCGTAGGCCAAGTGAAGTCTCAGGATTGTGAACCTGAAAGAACAAGTTAGAGACTATTGTTGTAGGAGTGCGCAGGGTCGAAGGGATTCAGACATTTGTAAGTTTTTGAGGGTTTTTGCAAGGAGTGCACACAAAAGGTTTCCTAAAAGACACAGTGTCATGGAAAGCTCAGGAAGGACAAGGGCTTCGAGAAACCATTGAAGGAAAGTCAGGTGAAGTTGTGACTGGAAGTATTAAGGTGGCATCATAAGTTCGCGCCATAGGTGGACAAGTTCGCAGAGGAACACTTAGTTCATTCATAGAAATCATCAAGGAGGAACGGATGGTCATAATTCTTTGAGGAGGATTAGCGAAATTCCTTGAGTCGTTAGATCTCATGGAGAAACAGAGGATTTTCGGTGAAAGTGTCCAAGGGTTCTAAGCTTAGGAGGAGTAGGACTATAGATCCAAGCCACAAGGGTTGTTGGATTTACACGTGAATTCTATATCGGGGTTTTGTGGGTTGAAGTCCCAGAAACTTTGCAATGGGAATTGCGATATCTCGAAATGTGAAGTCCCGATAGCCAAAGGATTTATGTGGGCCATGGAAGAATCAGAGGAGTGGACAGGTGGCACACTATTTTAGATTTTTGTAGGGTAAAGTCCCGAACTCACTACATTGCGATTTGCAATACCACAAAGTCCGAAATACCAATGAGGTGAAGTAGCGTTGAAAAGTCAAAGCTCGCAAGTATATCACAGTTTCGGCAAATCAGGATTTGGGAGTCAGGGAAGCAAGCTACTCGACATCGCGGCCACCGAAATCGTGATAGGGAAAATCCCAAAAGGAAAGAAGAAAGGTTAGCATTGATTACAGTCAGGTTTTGGGGATTCGAGAGACCAATATTGAACCTCTGAATTTGTGAAGTTGCGAAATGAGATCCCCTAAAGTGTAAAGGGGGGGATCCTATGAAATTTTGTTGTGGGTGTAGATTTCCCGATAGGGAAATAGAAGGACCATTTAGAGTTCTTCGAGCCAGTGAGAAAAGAAGGATCTTGTGCTGACGTGGACCTTTCGACCTTCAGGTTGTTGAGGGAGCGTGCGTTGTCTGTCAGTTTGGTATCAGAGCACAGAAAGGTTCTTTGCTTTCTATAACAGAGAAGAAAGAGAATTCACCATGCCGGAAAGGAGAAGGGACAATCAATCACCCGATCCACCAGAGGATAGGAAAATGTTGAGAAGAAGGGGTAGGCAGATGATAGATCCAGCCATGGAGAGAGAGATGCATGATATATAAGCTAGACTTGAAGACATGGAGACAGCCCAAAGACGTATAGTTAGTGTTGGGGATCTTAGTGATTCCAAAAGTGAAATTGGGGCTGAACATGAAGAAGAAGTTGTAGCTGAAGATACGTCAAATGAATGTTTGATCAAAGCTATTGTAAGAATGGGTGCAAGAGCAAATATGGACATTCCATTTTATGAGGGAAACTTGGATGCAGAGGAGCTTCTAGAATATATTAGAGCTCTAGACACATACTTTGACTACGAAGATGTCGAAGAGGAAAAGAAAGTCAAGCATGCTGTCACAGGATTGAAGGGACATGCATCATTGTGGTGGGATGAACTACAAGATGACAGACGCTGCAAAGGCAAGCAGAGAATCAAAAGACGAGACATAATGATTGCGAAGATGAAGGTGAAATTCATCCCCAGAGATTATCAAATTACTCTGTTCAGGAGGATGAAAAACCAGAGGCAGAAGCTGATGATAGTGAAAGAATAAACTGAAGAATTCTATAAGATGAACATCAGATCAGGCCATTGGGAGAGCGATGATGAAAAAGTTGCCAGATACATGAATGGCCTAAGATATGATATCCAGGATGATATGAGCATGGTAACCATCCGAGCGGTGGAAGATTCTTATCATATGGCTCTGAAAGAGGAATAGAAGATGAGCCGAAAGAAGAGTTAGAGAGGCTGAGGCAGAAGTCAGCCCAGAGGAAAATTGGTTGCCCAGGATAAATATCAGAAGCCCAAGGAGGATTGGAAGAAACCTCAGACTTGAATTGAGAGAGGTGGAAGTTCACAAAGAGGGAAATATGCTGAACAAAAAGGACAACATATTGAGCATAGAGGAGATTATGCTAATAACAATACTTTTCCTCGTACTAGAGGTAGAGGAAGAGGAAGAGGTGGAGTAATAACCTGCTTCACATGTGAAAAGAATGGGCACAAGTCTTATGAGTGTCCAAAAAAAAAGGAGGAGATTGGAGAATCTAACATCACTGAAGCACAGAGGTGGGATGTTGAGGCAGAAGATGTTGAATGCGGAAGATCATCGATGATGCGGAAAGCTCTTTTGACACCATAAAAAGGGGTGGAGAGTTCAGTCCAAAGGACCATACTTTTCTAGATTGCTTGCAAGACCAAGGATAGGGTATGCAAGGTCATTGTAGATAGTGGTAGCATGGATAATCTCATTTCTATGGAGATGGTAGAGAAGTTGTAGCTGGAGATGATTGATCATCCAAGCCAGTACAGAATTTCATGGCTACAAAAAGGACATCAGGTAACTGTTACTAAACAATGTTTAGTTGAGTTTAAGATAGGAGGATATAATGATAAGATATTATGTGATGTCATTCCTATGGATGTTTGTCACCTACTAGGTAGACCATGGCAATATGACAGGAATGTGATTCATGATGGAAGAATGAACACATACACCCTAGAGAAGAATGGGAGGACACACATGTTGCTTCCAATTAAAGATAAGGAGGTGAAGCTAGAAGTAAGAAACTCAATACTTCTCATGAGTGGGAAGGAACTTCTTATAGAGGTGAAGAATAAAGAGGACCCACAATTCATTATGGTCAGGAAACCGAAGATTGTTTTGACCAGCACAAGGGTGGATGATTTACTAGAAGAGATTCAGGAACTGCTGGAAGAGTTTTTTGATATAGTAGTGGATGAATTACCTTTTTTGTTGCCATCGATCAGAAGTCTGAGTCATCATATTGATCTCATACTAGGAGCCAGTTTACCAAATAAAGTCGTGTATAGAATGACACCGCAAGAGAATGAAGAGGTTAAAATACAAGTGTAGGAGTTGTTGGATAAAGGTTTGGTCAGGGAAAGCTTGAGTCCATGTGTTGTTCCAACAGTACTCAGTCTGAAGAAAGACAGAGGCTGGAGGATGTGTACTGACTCGAGGGAGATCAACAAAATAACAATCACGTACAGATTTCCATTGCCAAGGATGGATGATCTGATGGATTGCTTGAGTGGAGAAAAATATTTTTCAAATATTGATTTGAAAAGCGGTTATCATCAAATCCACATGAGAGAAGGTGATGAATGGAAGACAACATTAAAAACAAACAAAGGGTTGTATGAAGGACTTGTTATGTCATTTGGCTTAACGAATGCACTGAGTACCTTCATGAGTTTGATGAATGAAGTCCTGAAGGAGTTCATTGGAAATTTTTTTATCGTATATCTGGATGACATACTGGTTTACAGTAAATCATTGGCAGAGCATCTGAAGCATTTGGCTACAGTGATGCAGAGACTACAGCAAGAGAAGTTGTTGATAAATATGAAGAAGCCCTCATTCATGAAGACAAATCTCATTTACTTGGGATTTGTTATTCCTGCATATGAGTTGAGAATGGATCCAGATAAGCTGGAGGTAATCAAGAATTGGTCATCATCGAAGAATATCTTTGAGGTGAGAAGTTTTCATGGATTGGCTAGTTTCTACCAAAAATTCATCAGGAATTTCAGTGGGATTAGCACAGCGATGATGGATACCATGAAGAAAATACACAAGTCTTTTCACTGGAATGAAGAAGTTGATAAGAGTTTTAATCTGTTGAAGAGGAAGATTACAGAACAACCAGTTTTGGTGTTGCTAGATTTCCAAAAGACATTTCAAGTGAAATGCAATGCAAGTAGATTTGCAATCGAGGCAGTCTTAAGTCAAGAAGACAGGCTGATAGCATACTTCAGCGAGAATTTGAATGAAGTGAAAGTAAAATAATCCACTTATGATAAGGAGTTTTATGCTATCATACAGGGATTGAAAAAATGGAGGCATTACTTGATCCTGAAAGAGTTTGTCTTCAACAGTGACAATCATGCATTGCAGTTTGTGACTCAATAGGAAAAGTTGAATCAAAGACATGTCAAATGGGTTGAGTATATGCATAATTTCACTTTTGTGATTAAACATATTTCTGGTACTGCTAACAAAGTTGTTGATTCTTTGAGCAGGAAGTGTTTGTTGTTGCAGGAGTTCTAAGTCAAACGTTAGGTTTTTATGATCTCAGGAACATGTACGCAGATGATCAAGATTTCAAGGAAGCGTATGAAGCAACTGAGAATCTAGTTCTCAGGGATAGAAGCCAATGGGTAGAATACATGATCCAGGAAGGATTACTATTTAAGGGTAATCAACTGTGTATTCCGAAATGCTCCATGAGGGAGAATCTGCTGAACGAGAAACATAGTGGAGGATTGGCAAGACATTTTGGTCACGACAAGACATTCACAAAGTTGAATGAGTCATATTTTTGGCCGAGAATGCGAGCAGACGTCAAGATATTCATGGACAGATGCAAAATTTGCCAACATTTGAAGGGAAGAAGATAGAATGCGAGGTTTTATCAACCATTTCCCATACCAGAGAGGCCATGGGATGCAATTAGCATGGATTTTGTATTATGGTTGTCAATAATGCAAAGAGGCTTTCATTCAATCTTTGTGGTGGTGGATAGATTTTCCAATATGGTAGAATTCATTCCATGTCAGAAAACTAGTGACGCAACTCACATCGCGAATCTATTTTTCAAAGAGGTCATTCGACTTCATGGGTCTCCAAGAAGTATAGTTTCGGATAGATACACTAAATTCATAGGGAATTTTTGGAGGAAATTTTGGAAGAAGTTGGGAACTAACTTGTGATTTAGTTCAACTTATCATCCTCAAATCGATGGACAAACAAAAGTGGTGAACAAAAGTATGGGAGACTTGCTGAGAAGCTTGGTGACAGAGCACCGCAACTAGTGGGACAACATATTACCACAAGCAGAGTTTTCTTATAAAGAATCAATTAATAGGAGCACAGGGAAGAGTCCATTTTAGTTTGTCTATGGCATGCAGTAGAGAGGAATTTTTGAATTGAGGGATTTAGAATAGATTTCAACTAGGAGTTCTAGTGCAAAAGATTTCGCAAAGGCTATGAGAGAACTTGACAGTCAGGTGAAGGAGCGATTGCAGAATTCAAGTCAGGAGTATAAGCATAGAGTAGACCAACACAGGAGACAACTTCAGTTTGAAGTTGGTGACTTGATTCTGGCACATTTGTGAAAGGAAAGGTTCTCGAGAGGAACATATAAAAATATGAAGATGAAGAAAATCGGGCCATGTAGGGTCTTGAAGAAATTTGGGGCGAATGCTTATGAGATTGAACTACGCGATGGGATCGAAATTTCTCCAATATTCAATATATCAGATTTGTACCCATATAAGGCTGAAGAAATAGGGATAGAAAATGAGCATCCAGTGATCCAGTGGACAAAGCAAATGCCAGTTGCAGATAAGCCATAGATGGAGCACATATTAGATAGAAGAATTGGTAAGAAGACCAAAAGGAAAGAATACTTTGAATATTTGGTCAAGTGGAAGGGCCATCCAGTTGAAGATGCCAGCTGGGAGAACGAAGTGGAGATCCAGAAGCATGGACACACAGTGCATGAGCTGATGGACAAGAGCCCATGAAATCTTTCAAGCCAGGGAGTATGAGGCAGGAGCATCGTCAACATCAAGTGAGCCAGCGTGGAAGCAAAAAGACAATTGGAAAGCATCCAACAAAATTTTTTGAAATTTCCTTGAAGTTTATGCACAATCTTAAATGAAACCATTAAGAAGAAGCGTACTTGTATAATGTAAACGAACCTTGAGCAATTTACTCTCATCCTTAGTAGATAAAAGGCATTTATGATAGTTAATGTAAGGTAGGTAGAATTCAATTCTAGATTAGACAGTTTTAGAGTGCAAGAGGGAAATGGGATATAGACACCTTCATTGTGTATTGTAACATTATTAGAGCAGAAGACATTATTGAGAAGAGCATAGAGGAGAAGCAGAGAGCTGTGTAGCAGACTCCATGCACAGAAGTTCTGAATTAATACAAGGAAAGTTGTGATTCAGACTCATGGTGTTCATATATTCTCTGTGTATGCATCTTTGAATGTTATGCTCATGAATGTTTTACTCTTTCTATCATGCAATTGCTTTTATGCTATGTATGAATGATTTCTTGTTGAATTTTTGAAATCTGAGAGGAAAGGGTAATGGAATGAGTTTCAATTGTTTCTCTGTCCGAGCAAGAGTTCTTGCAAGGAGTGCAGTTGAAGTGTCCGCAAGGAGTGCGTCGACAATGTATTCATAGATTTGTCTCTGAAATCTCAGGAGAGATAGCTCTTGTTCTCATTCACACAAAAGTGTAGTTAGGCACCGAAGCCATGAAAGGAGTGCGCAGGCCAAGTGAAGTCTCGGGATTGCGAACCTGAGAGAAGAAGTTAGAGACTGCTACTGCAGGAGTACGCAGGGTCGAAGGGATTCAGACATTTTCAAGTGTTTGAGGGTTGTCGCAATGAGTGCACGCAAAAGGTTTCCTAAAAGACACAGTGTCATGGAAAGATCAGGAAGGACAAGGGCTTCGATAAACCATTGAAGGAAATTCAGGTGAAGTTGTGACTGGAAGTATTAAGGTGGCGTCATAAGTTCATGCTGTAGGTGGACAAGTTCATGGAGTAACACTTAGTTCATTCACAGAAATTGTCAAGGAGGAACGGACGGTCATAATTCTCTGAGGAGGATTGGCGAAATCTCATGAACCATTAGATATCACAGAGGAACAGAGGAGTTTCGGTGAAAGTGTCCAAGGGTTCTAAGCTAAGGAGGAGTAGGACCATTTATCCAAGCCACAAGGGCCATTGGATTTACACATGAATTATATATCAAGGTTTCATGGGTTGAAGTCCCAGAAACTTTGCAATGGGAATCACTATATCCCAAAATGCGAAGTCCCAACAACCAAAGGATTTGCGTGGGCCATGAAAGAATCAGAGGAGCAGACAAGTGGCACACTATTTCAGAGTTTCGTGGGGTAAAGTCCCGAACTCACTACATTAGGATTCGTGATACTAGGAAGTCCGAAATGCCGATGAGGTGAAGTAGCATTGAAAAGTCAAAGATTGTGATTATATCGAAGTTTCAGCAAATTTGGATTCGAAAGTTGAGGAAGAAAGCTACTCGACGTCACAGCCACCAAAATCGCAATAGGGAAAATCGCAAATTGAAAAAGAAAAGGTTAGCATTGATTGAAATCAGGTTTTGGGGATTTGAGAGACCAATACTCGACCTCTGACTTTGCGAAGTTGCGAAGTCCGATCCCCCAAAGTGTAAAGGGGGGGATCCTGTGAAAGTTTTTTGTGGGTGCAAATTTCCCGATAGGGAAATAGAAGGACCATTTAGAGTTCTTCAGGCTATTGAGAAAATAAACATCCTGTGTTGACGTGGACCTTTTGACCTGCGGGTTGTGGAGGGAGCGTGCGTTGGCTATCACATTCCAACTGTTTCTCCTTCAAGCCTTGGCCAATTTAAGGTCTTGCCACCAAATGTTGTCCTTCCCTTTCAGATTGTAGATGACCATTCTAACCTTTATATTGCTAGAATAGTTGTAGATCTGAAAGTTTTTTTTGATGTCGAACAACCATGCCTTAGCTTCTTCTCCTGTCTTGGATTCTCCATCAAACATGGTTGGTTTAATTTTTTTAAATTCTCCTTCAAGGTGGTCCACTTGTTTTCTTTTTCTGTCTATTTTAGTTTTTTCTTCAGCTGAAGGTGTTCCTTCGGATGAACTGTCTCCTTTTTCTGTATTTGGCCCTGAGTTCTTGGAGGCCCTTTTGTTGACCTCTTTGTCGTGGTTATCATCCTTTGGGATTTTCTTGGTCACTATGCTACGCAACAGGACTTCATTTATCTCTTGTTGTTCCTGCTGTGCCTTATTTAATTTCTCGTTGTCCGCTTTGAAAACTTATAGCTCAACAATAACATTCCTCATTGTTTCCAATACTTCTGTAGGAGAGCTTCCATCACTATTCTACCTTGGGTCTCCATGAGGTTCCTATTCTGGATTTTCATCCATCCTAATTTCTCCATCATTCTGAGGTTCCATGATTAAAACAAAACATAAAAGTAGTATTTTTGTAACAAAGAAGTTTTTATTAGTTTTTCATAAGTAAAATATATATGTCAAAGCGTTAATGTGGCATTATTCAAGGCCTAGTGTTATAAACTCTTCTCTGATACCATATGTAATGTATCTCTAAATTGACATAATTTTTTTCTTTTTCTTTTTGGTACATTAATCTCCAACTTTTCGTTAATTAAAATTGTAGAATAGGATATTAAAGCTTACCCTAATTATAGACTGACATTCTATCTGTTATATGAGGACAATACCATGTTAAACCAAAACATCATACATTATATGATGGGTTGTCAAAGCTTACAATACCTTTTTCACACATATTTTTCTTTATAAATCTTAATAATACTTATACCTATATTCCCCTGCATACAATGTTTATTAGGATTCGAATCCTAGTCTTCTTAAAAAAAAAGGATTCTTCAAGTTGAGTGCAAGTTTATATCATTGCCCTATTGTAATAACATATGCAATATACTAAGTAAACGTTGAGAGTTACGACCTTGGTGTAACTCATATTAAGTCATGGTTAGTGGTATTAATTTGTCAAAGTCCAAGTCGTTCAAATGGATTTCCCTTAAGGCTCAGTCGTGGTCACAACACTTGTAATAATCTGACTTAAGGTTTTAAATCAGACAAATCTCATGCACAAATCCTATGCAACTAACTCGTAGCTAAAGGTCATTCCACTGATAGAGAAGAGGGAAGGTAAGCCAACTGAAAAAGTTAGTTTTGTGACTGAACAATTATAACTGGACAGATGCGATATGACTGTCATTAATCTCGTATCTTGGTTGGTAAGGGAGGGAAATGTATCTGTCAGAAAAGAATTAAGTCTATGTGCCTGTGTTTAATAGGGGGTCCTGAACGCACCAGTCTTGATGGCTCTTTCACCTGAACTTCCCTAATCCCAACATGCCAACTCGGTTGTAGCACATGGTCCAATGTCCTTCAACATTTACTCTAGCAGTACACCCCTCACCTAGAGTCTCCTCGAGGAAACAAACTCGGCTCTGTGGGTGGTTCTTTAGGTTGAGGAGAAACATGTACAATGGAAGTTGTTGTTCAGCCTTCCAGTCAACCCGACCCATTCTCCTGGTAGGTTCTTTTCCTGTTATGCAACCTAAAACCAGAGGTGTAGAGATCTAGTGTTTCAAATCAGTGAAAGCCTTTTACTTGCAGTTCCTATCACATAGGTTTTGTGTATTTTCTTTTGGTATACCGAGAATTTCAACACTCTGGCTCCTTTCTCTCAAAGCTCAAAGGCTCGTTGGTTTATTCGCTTAGTAAAATAGTTTATGGTTTTTGGTGTGGCCGAGATTACACTACTTCACATTCTTATTGGGTGGTTACAGGATGAGAGCATTGTCGAATACATGCAAGTTTTTGTGTTAAAAGGTGATGTAGACCCCCGACCCTCAGGACAAGATCCGCTAAGGATCATTCTTCCCTAAATCTGTAGAACATAATTAGTTATTTTGGGCCCTCACTGGAACCCCACAAATTTGATCCACAGGTCCTTCCACAAATCCCCACCTTTTGCGTTTTGGGGTTTCCAACACAAAATTCCCCGACTCGTTTTCCTCGGGATTTCCAAAATGCCAGACCCCAAAAGGGTATAACGTTCCCTTGCCATATTAGGATTTCAGTAACGAGGATTCTATGACTCTCAATCCCAAAAATCACTTGTCGCACCAATCCTCGAATTTCAAGATGCTGAAATGTCGAAATGGGCTCAACTGCTTTGTCTATGTTTTATTCCTCTTAATGCTTTCAGGGTTTCATGACTTCATGATTTTGAAAGTCGGGACACCCTGTCTCCCGACTCGTGGTCTCTCAAACACCTGGGATTCTAAAAAGCTGAAATCTAACCACGACCATGACCCTCTTTCGGGATTTCAGAATTCACTATTTCATGATTTCAGCTACAGATGGTTCCTAGTCCTCAACCTTCGAGGTGCCAAATCCCCGAAATATCGAAAAGCCAAAATTCCACTCCAAGACACGTCGTTTTTCACAACTTCAAGATTTTCAATTCGAAGTGTTTGGTTCCTTGTCAGTGGGATTGCCGGAATGTCGAACCCCAAAATGCTGAAATGCTGATGCTAACCTTGCGACTTTGGGGTTTTCAACACCAAGTGCTCCAACTCCTTGTCATCAGCGTTGCCAAAAAGCCAAACCCCAAAATGTTCAAATGACAAAATACTAATGGCATTTGTGCTCTACCTTGAGCATTCTCTTCTTCCTTTCCCTTGGAATATTTCTCGCTCCAAAAATCCTTGACCTTTGTCTCCTCTATGATGAAGCATGTATTCTTAGTTCTCGCATGTATTCTAAGAGGCATTCCTCCTCCTGAGCTTTACTTCTCTGAACCTCAAAGGTTCCTTCCAACTCTGCAATCACTTGCAGGACCTTTGCATGAAATGGTGTTATCGCTTTTGAGCTTATCTGTGGCTCTGACCTCAAAGTGTCTCTATCCCTTTCTCTCTTTGAGGGGATGTAAGTGCCCTCTGGAAACTTCCTGCTCAAGCATGCTTTGTTGACTCTACAGGGTTTTTAGTAATCCTGTTAGTGTCTCTCCTTCACACTTCTCTCTCCAACATAACTCAAAAAGAGTCCTTTTGCTCACTCTATGCACCAACTCAATTCCCACTTGGCAGAGATTTACATAACTCTCAGATGTTCTATCTTCCCTAAACTTGAAACAAAGTTCCTCCTGTTCACTCCTTGCACTCGCTCGATGCCCTCCTGGTAGAGCTCTACAAAACCTCAGATGTTCTATCTTCTCTCCTAATTCAAAATAGAGTTCTCTTCAATGCATCCCATGCATTTTCTCAATGCCCTCCTGGTAGAGCCTTTACAGAACCTCAAACATTTTGTCTTCCCTTTTTTCCTCCTCTGCACAGTTCAACCTCCAAGGTGTTCATCAACCTTAAGGCTTCCTCCCTGAGTCAATGAATTCCTCTAGTGCACACTCCTTGCATGTCTTTGTCTAAATTCCACAGAATTCAGAAGTTCACTCCTTGTACTGGCTTATAGAACCTACAATGTTCTTTCATGCAACCTCTTTCATGAAGCCTCAAAGAACCCAAACCTGAAATCAAAAAACTTAATAGAAAACTACTCTTGTTTGTAACATGCAAATGCAAACTAACACACATCTACAACATATCATAAACACATAAAGACATTCATCAACAAACACATATTAATATGCAGGAAAAACTTCTCCGACTGTATTAATATGAAAATGCCTCTTTACAATGTGAGCACAGACTGCAATAGAATCTCGACTTCCTCTCCTCTTTCTATCCTCTTTCTCTACTCTAGTCTGCCACTAATATGAAAAACAAAAGAAGGTCTTTTTACCAAAACGGTGATCCTAGAGTGCTTCCCTCCATCCTCACCAACTCTCATTAATTACAATGAATTACATTGAATGGGCCATCTAATCTGAATTGGATCTAGATCCCCATAAACCTATCAGCCATTAAGGAGACACCAACTACAACATGCTCGAAGGCATGGCCTTGGCTCTACCACCCTTATAAACATTTAATACATTAAATTCAAATTTTAAATTTGAAAGTGAGAGGGTTGCGCCTCTCCTCTTCATTGAATGCACGCTTGATGTGTCGGCTAGCTAGCGTATGACTGGCTTGGGGCGATGCTCCTAAATCATACTTCTCTACTGTGAACAATTCATGAGCTCCTTCTCATGAGCTTCCCATCATGGCTGTCAAAATCCACCTGGATCCCAAACAATTCTTTGGATTTGTCCATCTGCTCCACTACTTCACTATTGCTACTGCATCTTCCCCTTTTGCTATGGCAGGTCTCCTCCTGCTCAGCTTCCCTTTGCTGACCACTTGTGCTGATATAATCATTATCCTTCTAATATTCTCAATATCCTCATCCAGCTGCTCCCATGGATAGCTCTCCTTTTGCATTTTGCTTCACTGCACTTCTTCCCTGCAAATGGGTAGATCAATCTTCTCCCCTAGACCATCTTCTTCCTCTGTGGCCTCAACTTGCCACCCTGCTGTAAAAATTAACTCTACATTCTTTTCACTGAGTTGCTGCCAAGCTTCCTCTTCTAACAACTTAACCTCTTCCAGTTCTCCTTGCACTAGTTGAATTCTAGCTTCCTCCAGCTGCTCCTCAGATTGGAATTTCCCTTCATCTTCTACTACATGCCTCAACATTATAGTCATCATCATCTGTTCAGCTCCCTGGCTAAAATTTCTAAGTGATTCCTTGGAATGATCTTATGCTAACATATGCATGACTGTCTCCTCATGGCATTCATCTATTGGTTCTGGATTGTTCAACCAATCCTCCAGCATTTCTAACTCCTTCTCCCATGGAGTGAGCATCTTAACTGTGTGCTCCTCTTCTCCTCCTTGGGAAGCTTATGACATTTTCTCCATTTCTTTCATAGTCACAACTAGCTATCCTTCCACTATTGCTATACCCACAACATCTTCCCTAGCCTCATCTTGGTTTCTTGGTAGAAATACCTTTATCCCTCCAATCATCAAAATGCTCTTTTGATCTTCCTTCTCTATCAGTTGTCCTTGCTGATATGAAATCACCTCTGAGTTCTTCTACTTTCCCTTGCCACCTGGCAATATGGGATTTCCTCTCTGCCCTCCTAATAGTCTATGAGATTAATCGATCCCATCTCATTTCCCTCCTGGCAAATTGAACTTTCTTCACTACCTCCCTGGCAGTTCACGAGATCTTTTAGTGATCTCTCCTCCTCCTGATCACTGAGATTTCTCCTAGCTTTCGATTCACAGGCATGAACCATCTCCTCTGTGGCCCTAAGGCTTTTCACATGCCTCAACCACCTCTTCAACAACCTTTGTTGTCTTATAGATAAAAATTTAATGACTTGCCACTTTGCTTTCCTCCTCAGAGGCCATTCATACACCCAATGTGTCTTTGCATTCTGCAGCACCCATAGTGCAAATTCTTCCATCCTCGTTCTTATCTCGGTGAGTTATTTATCCATATCCTCTCTTCTCTGTAGTTGGTGGTTCTTCTTTCCACTACGTCCATGGCCTTCAGTAGCCATATTCTACCTTCTACTTGCCCTCTTAGTGAGTCTGCTACTGTCACTCTGCAACCGTGAGTTCTTCCAGCATCTCTTGTAGTCCTCCTAACTATCTATTGACTATTTCACATCTACAAACAATATTCATAGATCTTCAACACTATGTCTCCCTTTTCCTTTCCCTACAAAAATCAATTTTGTGCAGGCTGTGATACCACTTGATGCAGACCACCAAACCTCAGGCTAGGATCCACTCAGGATTGTTCTTCCCCGAAACCACATAATAGAATGAGTTCTTTCAGGACCTTACTAGAAACCCACGAATTTGATCCACAAGTCCTTCCATGAAACCCCACCTTTCACGTTTCAGGGTTTCCAACGTAAAATGCCCCGGCTCCTTGTCCTCGGTATTTCTGAAATGCCGAACCCCAAAAGGGTCTAATGGTCCCCTGTTGTATCGGGGTTTTGGTAATCGAGAGTCTACGACTCTTGATACCAAAAATCACTTGTCGCGCCAATCCCCGAAATTCAATATGCCGAAATGATGAAATGGGCTTAGCGGCTCTGGCTTTGTTTTATTCCTCCAAATGCTTTCAGGGTTTCATGACTTTGTGATTTCACAAGTCGGGACTCCCTGTCTCCCGACTCCTAGTCTCTCGAACACCCAGGATTATGAAACGTCGAAATCTAACCGCGACCATGGCCCTCTTTTGGAATTTTAGAATTTGTGATTTTTCGATTTCAGCTGCGGACGGTTCCTGGTCCTCAACCTCCCGGGTCTCGAATCCCCGAAATACCGAAAAGACAAAATTCCACTCCAAGACATGTTGCGTTTCGAGACTTCGGTATTTTCATTTCCAAGTGCCCAAATCCTTGTCAGTAGGATTTTCGGAATGCCGAACACCAAAATGCTGAAATGTCAATGCTAAAGGAAACTCAACCTTAACCTTGTGACTTCGGGGTTTTCAATGCCAATTGATCCGACTCCTTGTCATCAACGTTGCCAAAAAGTTGAACCCCAAAATGATAACATTGGATATGATCTACCTTGAGCATGCTCTTCTTCCTTTCCCTTGGAAGATTTCTCACTCCAAAAGGCCTCGACCTTTATCTCCTTTGTGATGAAGCATGTAGTCTTAGCTCCCGCCTATATTCTAAGAGGCATTCCTCCTCCTGAGCTTTACTTCTCTAAACCTCAAAGGTTCCTTTGAACTCTGTAATTTCTTGCAGGACCTTTGCATGAAATGGTGCTATCTCTTCTGAGATTATCCATGGATCTAACCTCAAAGTGTCTCTGTCCCTTTCTCTCTTTGAAGGGATGTAAGTACCCTCTATTAACTTCATCCTCAAGCATGCTTTGTTGAATCTACAGGGTGTTCAGTAATTCTATGAGTGTCTCTCCTTGACACTTCTCTCTCCAGCATAACTCAAAAAGAGTCCTTTTGTGCACTCTATGTGCCAACTCAATGACCACTTGGCAAAGATTTACGAAACCCTTAGACGTTCTGTCTTCCCTGAACTCGAAACAGAGTTCCTCCTATGCACTCCTTGCACTCACTCGATGTCCTCCTGGCAGAGCTCTATAGAACCTCAAACATTCTTTCTTCTCTTCGAACTCAAAATAGAGTTCTCTTCAATGCACCCCATGCATTTTCTCAATTCCCTCATGGTAGAGCCTTTACAAAAATTCAGACGTTTTGTCTTCCCTCTGTGCCTCCTCTACATAGTTCGACCTGCAAGGTGTTCAAAAACCTTGAGGCTTCCTCTCTGAGTCAATGACTTCCTTTTGTGCACCCTCTTGGTACATATTTGTCTAAATTCCACAAAATTCAGAACTGCACTCCTTGCAGTGGCTTATAGAACCCACAGTGTTTTTTCATGCAACCTCTTGCATGAAGTCTCAAAGAACCCAAACCTGAAATCAAAGAACTCAACAGACAACTAATATTGTATGTAACCTGGAAATGCAAACTAACACACATATACAACATATCATAAACACATAAAGACATTCATCAACAAAAACAAATTAATATGCAGGAAAAAATGCTCTGATTGTGTTAATATGAAAATGCCTCTTTACAATGTGAGCTCGGACTATAACAGAGTCTCGTCTTCCTCTCCTCTCTCTATCCTCTTTCTCTACTCTACTCTCCCACTAATCTGAAAAACAAAAGAAGGTCCTTTTACCAAAAGGGGGCTCCTCGAGCGCTTCCATCCATCCTCACCAACTCTCATTAATTACAATGAATTATATTGAATGGGTCATCTAATCTGAATTAGATCTAGATCCCCATAAACTTGTCAACCATTAAGGAGACACCAACTACAGCATGCTCGAAGGAATGGCTTTGGGTCTACCGCTCTTACAAACATTTAATACATTAAATTCAAATTTTAAATTTGAAAGTGAGAGGGTTGTGCCTCTCGTCTCCCTTGAATGTGCACTTGATGTGCCAGCTAGTTGGCACGTGGCTAGCTTGGAGCGATACTCCTTCATCAAAAGGTGTTAGGGTACCCTATGTATGAAAACTCTTTTTCTCCCAACCATTCCTTTGCGAAGATTGAGTCCTTCTGTTTGACACTCCGTTCGGTCCCTTAGCTCATTTTTTCAATGGAGCCCATAGCCATTACTTATTTGGTAAAGAAAGGCCAATACTACTCAAGATATTTGCATCTAATTCCTGGAAAAAAATTCCTTATATATGTGCCTTTGAAAAATAGGGTTCTGTGAGAAATTTATAAGGGTATTGCTTTCGTCGAATAAAATTATGCGCCAACAGTTTTCTTATATTGGTGATGCTAACTATTGCCAGGCGACCATGGAGGGGTTCGATCTTGACATGCCCTGTGATGAATGCTTATTCACATTACTTTCTATGGTCTTGAATTTCGGGAGGGTTTCAGAGTCCAACGTTGGGGTAATATCTTGGTTCAAAACCTGTCCTTGTCACAACTAAATTTATACATGTATGTGTGTTAAGGAAGTCAACGTCGTCATTTACTATGTTTAAATCTGTTGTTTACTATAACTGTACTTTTGTTCTATTATAATTTGTTCTCATTCAAGGTACTGGAATAATCACTAATGGTGGGATTTGTTGATGCAAGGACCCATTAGGGACTTGTTGCGTGCTTCTCCCATGACCCGGATAACCACTCAGGAGACAAGCGATAAAGAAAGAAAAGGGCGTGACCACCAATGTGGAATTTAAGTATTATCTGGTACATTCCATTAATAATAATTATCACTTCTGTTGGTGTTCTGTTGCTTCCTGTAAATAATTTACTGATTCTTGGAATTGATAACTCTTTTAGGCCTGTGTACACATAAGGTCTCCATAGCTTCCTCTTCATCTTTGACATAAAGGTATCCAAGTTCCTTTTTCCGTTAACTACTCAGGAGACCCAACAAACATGATTACAAATTTTGGTCTGTGAGGATTTGATAAAGGTGCCATCTGTAATCTTATGTTTAGGTTCAACAATCATGAGTAATGATAACTCAAAGGTTTTCCTATGGTAATTTCTTTCTGATTTTAAATGAACGTTGTAATGTGTATTGTATTAATCAAAACGTTTCACTGTTCGGATGTATCTCATACTGACACTTGGTCATTAAGGCCGTCATTTTGTTTTTCCTTTAAATCTCTGTATTATTCGAATCTTACAGTTATAAACAGTTTTGGAAGGATTATCTATGATTTGAAGGATTATTTTCTTAAAACAAATTTCTTTCTTTTACTCGGGCATTCCGTATTACCTCAATGAGTCTATAGTATTCCTATTTTTCTTTACTGTTAGGGTCAAGGTTTATCCAGGTCAAGTGTTAAGATATTACCTTTGGATGCTTACTTATTTATATATATATGTATCGATATGTACAAACTTACAAATATACATATTTCGTATCTATCCTTTTGGTTGTTTTTACTATGTAGGGTAATTCTATCTTGCTAGTAATAGTTTGCATTCACATTCAAGATGCTTATACCGAGGCTTGATAACACATGATGTCATTTATAATTCTCACTGTTGCAAAGGTTTATTTTTCATTTCAATGCATACAGTTTAGTTCTTGTAATAATACATAAGAATATATGCGTAGATATGTTTTCCCTTGATCCTATTTACTTTTGGTTCCATAGATATATAATTAAAAATTCAAACTGAACTCTGTGTATAAATTCTTATAGAAAAAATAATGACTTACAAGGCATAAAGACTTACAGAAATACAACAACCCCGATTTGTCCTAACAATACATAAAAAAAAAAAAGAACAACTCTAGTATTCAATCAGACTTTGAATCAACCATAAACGTCATTCAGAATTAGATTTGTAAGGTATGCTATCAGATTCATACATTATTAATTTGGATAGATTTTTCCTGGGAGTATTAAATCCATACGAAATTTAATAGTTGCACTACAACTGTGAATGAATCATTCAACAGAAATGGGAAATAATTCAATTCAAATTCAATAAATAGATCACATCAGATATAAGATCATTCAGACAGAGAGGGATAGGAGACATATCTGAAACGATTAGTGGGAAGACAATGGAAACAACCACATTCCTCCCAACTGTAGAATAAGGTAATCAAAAATCACTTGCCCCAATTCACCCCCTAGCCTGACCATGAACCCATGAGGGAGAACTTGGAAACTCTTCCTCAACAGTGTCCTTCAATTCCATCCCATTCCTCTTGCCTCACACTCCTTCTGTAGTGTTCATAACAACAAGGGAAAAATCATTAGTCTCTTTCTCCCAGCATACTTGGTAGCATCCTGCCTCCTCACATATGCTATTTATCAATCCAAGTCTATTTGCCCAGGTCTTTTTTCCTCCCTTAGGGATTTCCACAGCGTTCTAAATCCCTGATTTTTAGGGGCTGCTAGTGGCCAAATCCTTGATTTTCCACTTGTAATAATCAACCCAGAGGTGTTTCCAACATGTTCCCCACTCATGGAGTCATGGTCAGCTGATTTTAACATGGTTGTTCCATTTGTACTCCTGCAATCAATATAAAATATTATGTTTTCATACAAGTGTCATAGTCAACTAGTTAGTTGGGTCAAATCAAATCCATTCCCAATAGTCGTAATAATTAATTACAATTATTAAATTCAAAATTTAGAACTACCATAAATGGCAAAAATCTTCAAAATTCGAATTTAGTAAAAACAAAATAATTTCCCGATAAATTTAAATTTCAAAAATATTTTGTTTTGGGGGATGTCACATGGGGCTTAAAGAATACTAACTCCCTTTACCTAAGATATTTCTATAGGTCACGCACAATAGTATCCAACTTTTTCATTCCAGCAAACTAAATAAGTTTTTTCCCTATATATACATATATATAGGGATATAGGCATGGGGTTGGGTTATACTCCCCAAGAGGAATATGTGACTTAAATGATATACGTTTAGCGTCCACATATCAATCCCAAATGTAGGTGAATCCTTTCATGACCCCTCGTGATTAGTGAAGATCCCAACCCTTTGAGGTAACAAGGTTGGAATGAACCTCGAACTTAATGAAGTGATGCATCAATGAACCTCCTCTTGAGCAATACTATAACTAAATCAATCTGGTTGGACTTTACATGTTTCCACTCATCAAAAATATGAAGGGATTCATTTACTTTGCAAAGTATTGATGTGAAGGGGGGTGGTTTGTTCTCGGGGAAAATTAACGCTCTGAATCATCCATTAATGGTAGACAGGTGTGCATGAAAAATGATGCTATTGTCTGGTCTTTCATTCACTCTTGATGTGCCATCCTATCCCTCGGCACATGACTATCCATCCTCTGAATCCTTTAGCAATTAATTGAGTAGTTGAGAACCTTCTTAGGGTTTTATCATATGTATTGTTTCATTGAGAAGTCTTCTGAGAGGCTCTGCATTTTACTTTCCTGTCGAAGAACACTGTTGTTTGGAAAGGGTGTTACCAGGTGGAATGATACTATCATTCTCCTTGATAAGTTTCTTTTTCCACTATGATCTAGTTATTACATGACCTTTGGTTCCTTTAGTACAATGGGAGAAATCTTAGGCTGCAACTCTAGTTATTATAATCCCTTTTTTCTTGTAGGATATTATATTGTAACTATAGTACTTCGTAAATTACATAGGGTTAAGCTTACGTCACAAAATAGATTTCGGTGGGGTTGTCTTCAAGCCTTTCGGTATCCTTTCATTACCTTGTTATTCTGTGTCTACGCCCCCGAATAGTTCCCTTAAGGCCCTATTTATTTACAGTGAAGAGTATGTTATTATCCTTATTGGGGAGGAAATCATCATTCAATAAAAAGAAGCAATATTAATCTTGGGTGAAGATGATGAATAGTGATAAAATATTTCCTTTCTGTACTTTCTTGGTTTAAATTAAAATTACTGGCATATTCATTTTGATTTTCTTCCGGTAATGTCTGCATTGATTTTTTTACTATCTATTATTACTAATGATGGGACCCGTGTAATTTGTGAGGGTACCAATTAGGAAACCTTAGACTCCTCCTACCCTTTCAGTCTGGAGAGTTACTCGGCTCAACACGACAACAAAGGGTATCAAAATCCTCCAATGAAAGTTAAGTAATGCTTCAACTATTCCTTTCCCACTTCTACTTGTTTTTAATTTACTGCACTTCTGTTGAACAACTTATTAATGGTGTTTCTCGTAACTCTATACAAGAGATTTGACCATGTGAGGACACACATGGAGATTTTATTCTGTCACCCGCATAAGAGGTACTCAGGTTCCATCCTTCCCATTCCAAGAAGGCCTAGACGGTTATTGGTAGAAGGATTCAACTAAGGAACTATATCTGTAATAGATATTGGTTCATTTTATGATAGTCTTTATCCCCGTGCTTCTCTTCACAGTTGAGCCATAGAGTCGAATTTTAAAGTTTGTATAATTGGCCAAAGATTAATTTGGATTCTTTGTAGGTCTTATCTCGAGCCTTATTAAAATGGAAAAAATACGAGGTGATCTTCCTTCGTATACTAGGACTGTTTTCCTTGACATTTTTTTTTAATAAATAAAATGTAAATATTAAATCTTATTTCCATTCCTGTAGTCTTACCATAATTCGTTTTGACACCATAGATCCTAGGTACACATAAAAGAGTACCAGAAGTAATAAGAAAACCTTGTATTTACTATGGTGATGTTTATTCTGGATATATAATAGTTTAGACTGACCTTTCCCTTTTGTCTCAATCCGAGTGCACTCAAATTTTTTTGGGACTGATACCTTGTTTCCGATCATTCAAATTTTTGAGTTATAATTTCTTGTCAAATTCAATGCTAATAGAGTCTAATTCATAGGTACTAAGATGATTCTAAGACTATCAGTGTAACCTATCTTGTGGATACGACTCTGTAATTAAATACGTAACATTTTCTTTATATATACATATATCCAAGTTACCAATATATATACATAACTATAGCCATCTTCTTATTTATGTAGTGGTTTGGAATAAATTCTAGAAGATTTTCCTTTACTTATTCAATAAAGACACAGGTCTTCTCCAATTTTATGCTACCAACTCTTTGGCACCCATGTAATGATTGATGAATGAACATTCACATGTGTGTGTGTGTGTGTGTGTGTGTGATATATATATATATATATAGCTACATTCATATCATTTTTTTATATTTTTCAAAACCCTTAACATAGCAATCATTCGTCCCAATTTGGGCTTTTTAATCTATGCAGATAAAAAGGAGTATAATACTCCAAAAAAATTCTTTCCAGATTTCTTTTGAGGTTCATAGAGATTGAAACTTCACTATAGAAGTTGAATACTTAAAAGCGTATGACTCATGATGATCTCATGACACATGGAATATTTCCAGGACTTTACTATTGGGACATGTATGGTTAATTTATTGCTTCAAGCAGAATGGATTTGTTCTTGGCATGACTAAAACACAATAGTTTTGTAATATTTCTTACTATCTAGATTTGGCTCTATTTTCACTAAAGATAAATTCATATATTAATATATTGATTCTAATTACTACAACAAAAAACATGTAAAAATCACTATCGATACATTCAGTAATAAGCTAGGTTGTTTCTACAACAGACAGTATAATATGATCATATAGCTATAGTATTTAATCGAACCAGATTATTTTTATCATGATGAATCTACAACAACTCTGTAATTCCATCTAATACAATTGAGAGTAAGATAATCATCTAGGATAGTAAACGTATTCAATTTTTCAATGACATAATCATAAAAGGAGGAAGTAGAAGAACACATCTGAATTAGTTCATGGGAAACAAAGGGAATAAGAACATTCCTCCCAACCTAAGAATAGGACAACCAAATCACTTGTCCTATTCACCCCCTAGCCTAACCATGAATCCATGAGGGCGAACTTGAAATCTCTTCTTCAACAATGCTTTATTCTCTCTCCATTTGTCTCCTTACCTCACAGTTAATATTGAGTTTTCATAACAACAAGTACACACTAATTCTCTTTTCCCAACATACTAGGCATCATCCTACCTCCTCACATATGCTATATATCCAAGATTAATATTGTCTAGGTATTTTCCCTCCCTTGGGAATTTTCGCAGCTTTCCAAATCCCTAATTTTCAAGGGCTGCCAATGGCCAAATTCCTGGTTTTCCACTTGTAACAATTAGCCCTGAGGTAGTTCCAACATGTTTCCCACTCATGGATTCATGGTCAGTTGATTTCAATATGGTTGTTCCATTTTTCCTCCTGCAATTAATTATAGAATATTTTGTATCATACAAGTGTCACATTCAAGGAGTTGGTTGGGTCAAATCAGATCTCTGTCCAATAGTCATAAATCAATAATTACAATTTATCAAATTCAAAATTTGAAATTTCCATAAATGGAAAAAAAATTCCAAATTCAAATTTACTAAAAACGGAATAATTTTCTAACAAATTTAAATTTTAGAAATACTTTATTTTTCAGGATGTCACAGTAAAAATCATCCTTGAGGTAGTTCCAACATGTTCCCCATTCATGGAGTCATGGTCATTTGATTTTAACATGATTGTTCCATTTATCCTCGTGCAATAATTATAAAATATTTTGTTTCATACAAGTATCATAGGCAAGTAGTTATTTGAGTCAGATCAGATCTCTCCCCAACAATCATAATCATTAATTACAAATAACCATATTCGAAATTCATAATTGCCATAAATGGAAAAAAATTCCAAATTCGAATTTACCAAAAACGAAATAATTTTCCAATGAAACTACAAATTCAAAAATAATTTATTTTTCAGGATGTCATACTAAGGTCCTTTAAGAAATAAGTCCCATGCCTTATTCTGTGCCCCTTATAATCATCGTGATTGACTGCCACAGTCTTCCCTCACGACATCGTGGGTTTTCTCAAACTAGGTAATCGTTAACCTATAGTTCAAGCCACGACGGGAGTGCTAGTAGGTTGTGGTAGGGCTTCTTTCCACACCTCTCCCTAAATGTCTCTAGTATTCATGCATGGCCCCTCTACTCCACATGTGAGTCTATTCAACAAGCTATCATCAACCTGCATCATCAACGAATCATGTCAAAAATAAAATCCATAATCATAACATATATTTAGATGCACATAAGTCATATATATACAACAATGAAACCCCAATAGTCCACTCCTTGATTCGATCTAGAGTCCAAGTGTTTCATCAATGCTTCTGCATCCTTAAGGTCCAAAATCTTGCACACTTAGGAGAACCGAGTCAATAGCACCTATCTTAAGGTGGATTGCTTCTAAATGTTGTAATCGAGAAGGATTCAACCATCCTCCATCCATTTATAGAAAGAAATGTGCCCTTTTTGATACAGAGGAATACCTTCCTTGTCTTGAACCTTAACCTTAACTTCATCAATTTCATCACAACTCTCAACCTTGAGTCTTACCCATTAATGCATTAACAAATATTTGCATACGTCCATGGAGGAAAACTTGTTAATAGTTGGAAAATTATAATTAAACATGCATGGATAGATTTTAACTCTTTATCTTTCCATCTTGTGTATAAAGAGAGGAACAAGGAAGCTAAAGTACTCTCAAAATCTTGGAATACAAATGGAAGTGAGATCTTTGGTCATCTAAGAGAAAGTGGAAGGCCATTCCACTTAATATCTTCATACATATTTCACATAATTAGGGGTCACATAAAATATAAATATCTAAATGTATTTCACTAATGAATTACTTATAGACATATCTAAGAACATGTTTTTGATGCGAAAACACCACTTTTCTTATTGATGATATTGCTTAAAAAGATCATGATAAAATTTTGGTTTTTCATTGAAAAATGTTAATGGAGAAAGATATATTTTGAACCACTCATATATGATAATCCTTATGTTTAAGAATCCCTATGTTTAAAAAAATATCTGAAATGTGAAAACAAATCTTAATAATGTAATTTTGTTTATTAATAAAATTACGTTTTTTTTTCAAAAAAAATCTTTATGAAAGGTCCATAAAGATTACTATATTTTCAACCTTATTAAACATGAAAAAAGTGGCACATGATCATGGCATGTGGTTGGGAATCCTATCATAGAATCCAATGAGATAAATTCCCACACGTTAGAAGTAATATTAGAAAAAGGTGTACATAACCCTTGCTTCCTATTGAATTGTTTGAAATTTGCGCAAGCAATATATTGTTTCTTATATTTATCCACGATGGAAAGGATGTATGACTAGTATAGATATTTTCAATGTTTTGTACATGTTAAAATAAATCTTATATTTATCCATGATGGGAAGGATGTATGACTAGTTACGCCGAAAGGCGTACACCTATTGACAATGGGCAGATTTAATAGAGGTTTAGTGCTTAATAAGTTGTGTATGGACAGGATTAAATATGGCTGGAATATTCTTAGTATTCACACAAAATAAATGGTTGTGATTTCAATCATTAACTTCCTAGCTATTATAAATACGTCAATTTATGTGTTTACTTTTTTACATTTACCTAATCATATTTAAAAATTACTTTGATAGCTAACTGATTTCCACGTAAGTGATTAACAGAAATTAAAATATTAACACCAGATAAATGAAGCCCAACAGTTTATTTATTAATAGATAATAAAATTTAATATATTCTTTCAAGGATTCATTTCATCTTCTTAACCTTCCGGCGTTCACCAGCAGCTATTTTGCTGCTGTGCTAGTATAAATAGTTTCAATTTTTTGTACATGTTAAAATGATTTATTTTATTGTATTAATGTACCTCCGAGATAAGATTTTTTTCCCATGTTTACGAAAAATACATAGTTTCCCAAAGTGGAATTTCAAGTTATTATGCAACAAATGTTTTTGAATTTTCACATGATTATTGTTAGAGAATGCTTGGGAAAATACTTTTCATTTTTCGTTATTACTTTTATATGGTTTTAATGGATATACATCTTAATATTTGGGATGGAACTACATCGATGTTCTCCATTTTAAAATATTTTTTTCAAACTCTTAATTGGGTTGCAACTCGGTACAAGACCATTCCTGTATCATTTATTATTTTATTTTTGGGCTTAACATTGTGTTGGTAGCCAATTCACTTTTTTCTATTATCCTATAAGCTGCCTACACCTATGTCTTGTGAACATCAAGTTTTCGTCGCATTTTTCAAATAGACGACACTTTCATTTTTGCGACATTTGCACATTTGTCTTCGTTAAGTTTTCACGACTGTAAGCATGAAAACTTCTCCTTTCGAGGTCACATTTCGATCACTATCTGAATTGCCATGATCTTTTTATCAATATGCCTACTGCAGTTACCTTTTGTTTATCGTTACGTGGCTAGAAGGACTTTCGAACTATTTCTCATTGGACACTCTTATATTGATTGCATAACTTGATTTTATTGAGTTTGTAAGGCATTGAGCATTTGGATTTACACTTTTTATGACTTGTCTGATCATTAATTCTATAAATGCATAGGGGTTTGATTAATTTTTTTATATATATGATGTAATCCCTATGTTAATATTTTCATAAGTTATTGGCCTGTCAACTAATATGAATATCATTTTGGCACCTTGGTTAAACTTTGTTTATATGAATCAATACATTGGTGCATAGCTAATTTTGGTGTTGATTTGTATGTCGGGTGTTTAAACACTATGGCATAGTGTTGGCGCGTATTGGTATACACATTTGATTTCATTAGTTGGGTGCACGATTCGATGGTTGAACTATTATTATGGAGTGAGAAGCTATGAAAATTGACGGCTGTACTTGGATAATAAATATTTTGCATGGCAGACTCCACCACCTTCGCATGCATGCATTTATGCTTACCCCTTTTGGATCGTTCATTGTTGTTGGTTTGGGTAGGTCTGTTACTGTGTGTATTGGTGAATTCGAACCCTTCCCTTACCATGCATTCGACTCCATGGCCCCAGTCGTGCAAGTTGAACCCAATGGCAACTAGGCCCTGTTAATGTTTGACAATGCCCACCAAGATTTGGCAGACAGTGGATGGCTTACCTTCATGAAATGATTCGATGGTTTTAACCTCTATGTAGCGCAACAATTTGCTATGATCTTCGATGGCTATCGAGCCAAAGTAGGCAATGTACAGTTAGAGATTGATGAACAATTCATCAGCTCAGCTACGGGGTTAGCTGCTTCGGGACAACATTGGTTTAAGAATTGCAAGGTCGAGGAAGTGTCATGGACATTGTTGTTTCAATTGCGCAAAATCACCTCCTGTGATAGAGGTATGCCCGTGACTATGCTTAAACAATGATGGCACGATTTATTAATGATAATCAAGTAGTTTGTGACCTGCGAAGGTCGATACAGGCTTGTCTTCCTCTACCACCTGCGTCTATTGATGATTTTTAT
>CBVK0100408789.1:0-11157 GCA_900067695.1 Picea abies | reverse complement strand
TTTACCCATGTTTGGGCCCATTTTGTAATGTATAAATAGATATCTAGGCGGTGTAGGAAGAGGCCAATGGGATAAGTGTGAATAGTTGTGGATTATTTTTGCATGCTATGTGTTAAGGACTTGCAGAGCTAAGTGCAAGTGATTGTAATAAGATTGTGTATAGACAGTAGGAAGGATTTGTGCTTAAACCTAGATCAGGGAAGGAGGATTTGGTGAGGTGCGCGCAGATATTCTATCCTCTGAGGAGTAGGGTTTTGATGCTATGTGCTTGTAGAAGATTGAGAGAAGATAATAAACAAGAGAAGAGTTGGTGGACATAGCCCCATACTAAGGTGAACCACATATATCATGTGTTATGGTTAATTTATGCATTCTAGTTATTGCCTTGTGTATATAATTTAAGCTTAAGTGTAGTAATGAATGTTTAGATGGATATAGGATGATATCTTAGTGCTTAAATGTTGTGAATAAATCCTAGATATGATCTTTTTCCATGTGCTAAGTGCTTAGATGTGTTAGATCTGGTAGAATATTGTGTTGTTCTATAATTAGGGTTTGGATATGTGATGTGAATAAGGGTTAATTATTGATTAATGTTAACTGCTAAGTGATTTGTTAAGTGGTATAATCACAGATCTGTGTCCCAACTAGGTTGCAGACATTTGAGTCCTGCAACCACCCCTGCCTCTACCTCGGGTGAGACTTCATCTACTTCACAAGTGTTGCCGAAAGGGCTGGTAGTTAGGGTTTTTTTGGTGCATTGTTGAAGCATTGAACCCTGGGTTTTCCCCTGTGCCAACATAACTTCACACATTAGGGGGCATCTGTTATAGCACAAAATTTCACACCTATGCCTTTGTGACATGGATTTACCCTTTTCCTAGCTTGCTAAAGTAAAATCCCAAACTTTTCTCATCAAGTCATCTAAAAAACTTGAAATTTGTTGATATTTGAGGGTTTCCTTTATGCAACACGTGGACATCCACACCTTGCAATCTTACAACCTACAGATGCCCTAAACAATTATGAAAAATAAAATATTTCCATAATTTTGGGTGGGTTTTTCGGTTGGGCTCATTTCCCAACGTCCCTGAGCCCATACAAAACGGATTTCAACCTCCCCAACCTCTTTGGGATGGTATAAAAGCACATTTGAGGGAAAACATGAGGACAAGTCTGATGGTGTAAGTTCATGCTATTGAGATTTAACAAGTTTCCCTAATCCTTTCATGCTCTGAGTAGCATCGACTGACCTAGAAACTCCTTTTCCATAGTTCCTTCCTCCCCTATATAACCATAAGGTGTGTTCCTATCCTTATTGGGCTATCTGAGGAAGAGCTTAGTTGTTGATTTTATGCTCGAAGGACTTGTGGAGGAACCTGGGCAGTTGGCTCTGAAGCAGTGCCAAAAGTTGAACCAGGTTGTAACCAACTTTCATATATTGACAATAATAGAAGAGATGTCCTTCCCTCCTATCTTGTGTTCATTGCAATGTTATACTTTGTTATTGTTCATATATTCTTTTATGTATACACATGATGCATGTTACTTCAACCTATAAATACCTTGTTGCAACACTATCTTGGTTTCCTATTGTAGGATGGTTTCAGGAGAGACTAGGAGCACTTTAAGAAGCAAGAGAAGGGATCGACATCAAATGAAGGGTTTAAGGTGAAATTCCTCTCCTTTTTCCTTCTCTTATTTCTCCTAGTGAAAAGGTAGTTATTTCTTGTTGACATTCTTGTTTGTGAGGTATTTTTTCCCCGTGACCTTGGGTCAAGTCACAACGGAGCAAGATTGAATTAAGAAGACTAAAATCTACCCTCACAAATAATCATCCCAACAAGAAATAACTCTTTTTCACTAGGAGAGAGAAGGGAAGGGAAAAGGAGAGGACTTGCACCTTAAACCCTTCATTTGATGTTGATCCCTGCTCCTGCTTCTTGAAGCACTCCTAGTCTCTCTCAGAACCAACTTGCAATAGGAAACCAAGTTAGTGCTGAAACAAGGTAGTTATAATAGGTTCAAGTAGCATATATCATGTGTATAAATCAAAGAATATATAAACAATAACAACATATAACATTACAATGGAAACAAGATAAGAGGTAAGGAGATCTCTTCTATTATTGACAATATATGAAAGTTGGTTACAACATGGTTCAACTTCTGGAACTACTTCAAAGCCAACTACTCAGGTTCCTCCACAAGTCCTTCAAGCATCAACTCAACAACTAGGCTCTTCCTTAGATAGACCAATAAGGATAAGAACACACCTTATGGCTATATAGGGGAGGAAGGAACTCTAGAAAAGGAGTTTCTAGGTCAGGGGATGCTACTCAGAGCATGAAAGGATTAGGGAAGCTTGCTAAATATCAATAGCATAACCTTGCACCATCTGACTTGTACTCATATTTTCCTTCAAAGGTGATTTTATACCATCCCAAAGAGGTTGGGGAGGTTGAAATCCATTTTGTATGGGATCAGGGATGTTGGGAAACGAGCCCACCCAAAATTATGGAAATGGTTTATTTTTCATAATTTTTTAGGTCATCCATAGGTTGTAAGATTGCAAGGCACGGATGTCCATGTGTTGCATAAATGAAGGAACTATGGAAAAGGATTTTCTAGGTTAGGGGATGCTACTCAGAGCATGGAAGGATTAGAGAAGCTTTCTAAATCGCAATAGCATAACCTTGCACCATCAGACTTGTCCTCATCTTTTCCCTCAAAGATGCTTTTATACCATCCCAAAGAGGTTGGGGAGGTTGAAATCTGTTTTGTACGGGCTCAGGGACGTTGGGAAACGAGCCCAACCGAAAACCCCACTCAAAATTATGGAAATATTTTATTTTTTATAATTTTTTAGGACATCTGCAAGTTGTAAGCTTGCAAGGCGTGGATGTTTATGTGTTGCATAAAGGAAACCCACGTATATCAACAAATGTAAAGTTTTTTAGATGACTTGATGAGGAAAGTTTGGGATTTTACTTAGAAAGATAGGAAAATGGTAAGGCCATGTCACAAATGCATAGGTGTGGCATTTTCTGCTATAACAGATGGGGGGGAAATCCCTTTATCTGTAGGGATTAAGATTAGATTATGTTTTCTTTTCTTTTCATATACTGTAGTCATTGATTTTATGGAAAAGAAAGAGTGGAAACTAACTTTGTGTATAGCCTCAACTATCCAACATTCTCTTACTTTCAACTCATAATTCTCAATTTTCCATTTGTAAAGTTTTGTATCCTAGTTTTGACATATTGAAAAAATGGAATTGTGTAATAATTCTCCTCTTGCATTTGGTTCCATGTCATCTTTATCATCTTGGATAACTTGATACAATTTTCTAGCATCGATCTCATATTCCTAGGGTTCTGTCCATGGTTTACCTTCCCTGGAATCTAAGGGTATGATGATTGTTACCTCCCCCCCCCCATGCCTAGGGGTAGCTAGAGGAAATCTTGTCTCATGGCCCATAATGGAGAACATGATCCCGACCATGATGATGATCAACATGTCCACAAATGGTAGCCCAACAACCCCCCTCATTCACCTTTACAACTACAGGTCAACCAAGGATCATCACATTCAACTAAGGATCGTCACCATGAGGTATGTTAGTCCTTCTTTTATGCAAATTGTTGTGCTTGATTTGTCAAGCATATGGATGAGGATATTTGGTTGAAGTTGGATAACAAATCACTAGTTAGGGAAATTGTGTCAGTTGCCTTGTTTCACCTTGGTGGCTAGATTCTATTCCCTATTCCTGTGTTGTCACAACCCAGTGAAAAGGGGTACTACTAGGGGGCCCTCTCAAGGGTAATGTTTTGTTCCCCGCCATAATTAACACTTTCCATCCTAGAGCCTCTCATAGTGTACCAAACTTTGACAATGGGTCATGGTCCATTCTCTCATGAGAAGGGGGGTTGAAGGCCCTTAGCTTGTTTCGTGGTTGTTAATAAAAGAATAAGAAATATATGCTAAACAAAGAAAGGAATGATAACAAAGGGGACTAACAAAAGATAGTTGAAACTTGAGCTCTACTCTTTCAGTGCTCACCCCAGTCTAAAATAAAAAATGCGATGCTAATGGATTGAAACCTTACAAAGGGGACTTGCAAATATAATAAAGAAGGACTTAGAAAAAGGAAAATAAGGGGTATTGGAAAAAATAACACGTAAATATGGGGTAACTCAAGATAAAGTGCACCCTCCATAAAGGCACTCATAGAAATGGATTCAATCAAACCATTAGCCATGAAATGAGCCCTAAAACCATATCACTATCACAATTAATCTTGAAGGTTTTTACTTTCCCTTGTCACTCTCAAGACCTATCCCTCTACTTGGGTTATTTTATTTCATGTCTAGGTGGCACACCTAATAGGGTTGGATGAAGGACCCCCCATACTTAAAATTGGTAACTCACATGGGGTCCTGGGCTGGTGTGATGCGTGAAGGGTATATTGAGGTGAATTGTCTTACATGTCTTATATCTTAAGTTCTGACTTACTTTGCATGTTTTAAGGACTAATGTTTCTTATGAATTTTGGCTAACCATGTTTTATACTTTGATTTTTTTTTAATGGCCTTGACATGGTTCTTTGAGGGACGTCATGGCCTTGTCCCCAGGACGTTGTTCCCTATTTGAAGGACCTTGGCACGTGTGATGGAGAGAAATCATTCATCCAGTGACTCACGACCCTCAAATATTGGCTCTCACATCCTTAGAACCCTCGACGATGAACAAATGGCTTTGGTTTGAGAATATCTAATCATGATGGCATACATATGGGATGAAAGCCCCACAAGCTAGGAAGAGTACCCCGGGTCCTATTTACACACAGGATGGAGGACGTTGCAACAACAATGACTCAAGAATTATTCATATATGAGGTGAAACCCTCCTCTCCTTGGATGCAACACCTAGAGGCCCTTGATGTCACCCTCTTTCCCTTGACGTCACCTTCTGGGGTTGGACACTGTTAGGGTTTGATAGATGGATGGGTATCAGAGATGATTTGGCACAACCTTGGGTGAAGATACACTTCACTTGACATACTTCACCTTGGAGGATGTCACATGGCCTTTGGAGGCCCTACCTTAGCCTTTGAAGTCTTGAAGTCACACTATCAAGCCTTGACATCTCACACGTGTCAGCTATTTTGATTTATTTTTACACTTTAGAATTTTATAAAGGGTTAAATGAGGGGTCAACCCCACTTCTAATTGTTTTTTGACATTTTATGTGGACAAATGTGTTAGGGTATCCTCATATAAGAATGATACCCTCGCTTTTATTTTGAGGATGATCATTCACTCACCTTTATGGGTAACACATCTGAAATTTTCTCCCTTCATGGGTAACTAGCTCTCCTCTCTCATGTGCTATGCTTGGAAAAATCTCTTGTGGATGGATTTGCTGATTTTGGATGGATATTTATGCAATTAGAGTTACATTCTCTTGGTTTCTTGAATGAAGTAAATTTCTGCAATTATTGTTCATGTTATTAATGTTTATGGTGAAATTGTTATTTTATTGTAAGAAGTCTTGTTTGGAGAAACCTTGAGAGAGGGACATAAGCGCTTCTTTCTCTCACAAGGTTATATTTGACTAGAATTGGTTAATTGTCCTTGTTATGTTTAGAACTCTAAGTTCTAGAAATTTAGGATTTTAGCCCTCGACTTTTGATCTTTGATCTAATTGAAGCTTCAAGAAGGGATGAACAACTTCTAGGGCCCAAACATGCTTACACCCTAGAATTTATTCTCCTAAATATATAAGAACTAAGGCTCAAATGTGCTCTCACCTTAGGGTTTAAATCCTACCTCTTGATTTCAAGTAGACCAACCATCAAGATTAGTTGCATTTGAAAGACTTCATACTCTAGAAAGGCACTAGTCTCAAAGCATTCTCATGGTGAATTGATTGATGAACTCACTCTCTCAAAACTCTCAAGCATTTTACTAACTATACTAACACCAATATTGACAAACTTACTATATAATTTTCTATTGGTATACAAGTTTTCTACAACCATCTAAATTGCATTAATTTGTTGCATACGCTAATCTATTGGTGGTGTAACTCACTCAGAATTTACCTTCAACAATTGGATAATGTTCTATTGGATGTATGCTTAACTTTCATGGTCAATTGTGGCATTTCTGAGCATTATTTATTGTTTTTGTTACAAATTACTTATTGTTGTTATAATATTGGTTTATTGTTGCAATTTGCAACATCCATAGAATTCTAACTTGTCTACTGTCTAAAAGAGATATTTATTTCATACTTTGACTTGGAAATTGTTATATATACGCTGCAAATTGTTTTTGTTTCGGGCAGGTACCAAATCATCTTCAAACCTCTTCTTTTCCCTTGACCTAGACCAATCATCTGATGATCAAGATAGGGGAATTAGGCTTGGCTACTAAACTTTATGTTTGATCCCTTGAGGTCACCAGGGAAGCCTCCCTTGTGGTGGACCGCTTCCATCACCAAAACGAGGGAAGTCCCTACTTAGGTGACAATGGTAGGTTCTTCCATAGCTACGCAATATTTGGGGATCTTGTGGAGGGTTATGCACAAGTACAAATCATGTGATAAAACTGATATTTTTTCCCATTCCCTTTGAGTTTAATTCTATCTTATTTTAGGGAAATGGTCTCTTTCATTTTTTGACCCCAAGGTCAACCAATCAACATTGAGTATGCAAGGATATCTTTGACTATATTAAACACTTCTAAATTCACCATTGTCCATATCCCCATGATGAAAGTTTTCGTTCTTCTTAAAATGTCGATTAGTTTAATGAATCTCTAATATGCATGTTTCGGGAAGTTCTTAGATCTAACAAATTCATGTTTTCCCATCATGATCCATGTTTCTTTCGAGAGCATGTTGACATTTGATGCAAAGTCGACCACTGCTAGAGGAATCATGAACCCTTCAAATTCTAGGTTGACTTATGGGTCATAATCATCATGGATCTTTTCTTGTGTGAGTTGTCATAGGTTCTTGCATGTTTTTTGTTTCTCTTTGCACTCTTTAAGGAAGTTCAACATTTTAGCAATCTGATGATTGATTGTTCTTATTTTAGTAGATTAAGGAACTCATCCAAGACTGCATCCTTCATTCCTTATCGGTACCACTTTTGTTGGCATTCATGTTGATTCTCTTCTTCTTCTATATCATTGAACAAGTCGACCACCTGTCTCATGACTTGTCTTCCCTTTCGAGGATTTGGGTACCGATTGTCTTTCCTTACAAAATTTATTTGTGGTACTTTGTTTAATGGTGCATTGCCTTCTTGTCCTGCTCAAGATCTGGTGACCACATTTAGGTTCTTGGAGTTTATTACTTGGTGCTTGGGAAAGAGTTGCAAGAGATTAAGGGTTCTCATGTTTCTTAATTTTTCTAACATAATTTGGTAATCTTCTAGGGAGTGATTGCTTGCTCCACATATATTACAAAATTTGAGATTAGTTATGTCCTTTAAGGGATAGTTTGGGATTATGTGGTATTCTTTACAACAGATAAAGCAATAGATATTCTTAGGTATTCCTTGACCATGTCCTCCACATCTATGGCAACCTCACTAACCTCCTCGATATCCCCCTCGGCCTTGATATCCACCTCCTCTACCTCCTTGTCCTTGGTTTTGATATGTGGCATGAGTATGATAGACAATGTGATAGTTTGGTTTAGTTCGACCATTATGTTGACATTTTTTTCATTGTGGGTCGACTTTTCACAAAGAGTGCACCATTTGGGATTTTTGTTCTTCAAATTATTTGGACAATATTTTGTAGTGTGGTTAGTGATGATTTGAAGAATCTCACAATAGCATTCAATATGGACCCATTATATGTATGGTTCTCTTTCACTCATGTCGTGGTACTTTAATTAATCCTTAGTGTGCCCTTCATTCATAGAAAAGGTGTACCATAGATAACTTCTTCACAAAGCAAGATCTCACAATGATTTATGCAACATATTTAATTTTTCTTTGTGTTATTTATCTAGGGATGGTGCAATCCATTCATCATTAGACTCAATTTGTTGATATTTTTTAAGAGCATCTTCACATGATTGAATTTCATGCATCTTCAATGGTGCCCTAATTTTCTGAAATAATCCTGCCACAAACCATTGTACTAGAAATTCTTTGTCGATTATATATGGGATTAGACTGAGTAAGTATTTAAACCTTTTATTATATTCACATATGGATTCTCCTTGCATCTAGTTGATTTATTTCAATTTTTATGCATCTAAGTGTTTTCTATCTTGTGTTTTAAATAATGACGAGAAATTACACTTGATTTTTGTCTTCGTTCTTGTCTAGTTATCCGTGAAGTTCATGAACCATGTGAGGGATCTTTTTCTCAGGGCCCCGACAAACTATGTCATCTTCTTCATTTTGTCTATGACGTCCATAACATCTAAAAATTTATCACATATGAACCAATGTCTCCTGGGATCCTCATCCCCTTCATATAAAGGTAGGCGATGATGTATCATTTTGTTTGTGAAAGGGGGTTTTGACTTCGACTTCAAGTTTGTTGGTGTGAAAGACTGTGTTGATTGTTCCATTGACTTTGTCCACTGCTTATTGGTATTTACTTTGAATGACGTTATTTCAACCAGTTGTGGGGTTGTCTGCATCTGATAGGATTGTTCTATATACTCGACAAAAATTATTGCTTCTAGTCGCATCTCTTCATTGCAACCCTCAGTCGAGATTGTGTGTTCTTCTTTAGTTATTAAATTCAATAGGGGGGCACAATCACGAGATCCTCAATTTGTATGAGTATATCATTGGCACCCTCTTTAGTTACAACATTTACCCAGTTTCCTTTGGTCTGAGGCATCTGAATCCAAATTCTATTTTTAACTCTTCCTTATTCATCTAGTCAAATCCACACTGAAGAAAGACCAGGTTTTGTGTGCAGGCAATGTCGAAGGATTTCTCTAATTGTGGGACTTGCTTGATTTGAGTATGGAAATCTACGCACCATTAATTCTAACTCATAGACGTCCACATTTTCACTATTCGTTGTCAATCGAAGGGTACCAATGCCAACCTCTATCAACTGCATCTCTTTCTCTAACTCAAGAACCGTTGGGGTTGCTTCCATTTCTGCATTTGATTTATAAACATCAAACTTCGATAGGGAAAACACTCCAACAACTCATCATTCCTGATGACTTCTTTATTTTCTAGATCAACGAGGGTTTGCGACATCACATATTTCAACCCTTCTCCTATGTCTTTTGTCCCATTCAATTCTTTGAAGGTTGACCATGGGCTTATGATATCAGATTCTTCTTGCAATCATTTTCTTTTTATCCTCATCTATTGTATATTCTCTTTGTTTTTCATTTAATGTCCTCCCTTTCTTGGAATTCTTGTGGTGTCTTATTTAATGTAGGTCAATTAGGGTTTACTCCAATTAAGAAATCTCAAGATCAACTACTCCCCGATCCTCAACCTCGGGTTTACTCTCGGTTGACAATGACAACATTGGCAATCATGTTCATTTTTACAAAACGTATTCTCACTCTTCCAACATTTTCTTGCAGTGGCAATTCAAAAAGTGCTCCCACTCTTGTTTTTTATTCCAATCTGAGTTTATTGGAGTTCTCATGGGAGGTCTTGCTTAAACAATGTAACTGATACCTTTATCAATTAAAAACTTGTGCAACAACATTGGTATTTTGCAAAGGAAACTATCGAGAATGTTTTCATAGAACCATCCTTTGACGTCATCCAAGGACGTGCACTCTTCTACTATTGGTTTTTTGCATTTCTTATGTGATTTGTTCAACCCACTCGTATAGGTTGGTTCGGCCACTATTAATTAGCTTTGACATCAATGGTTCATCTTTCATAATATTATTCATGTGCAACTTGATCAATATATTTCTCTATTTCTTTTGGTATTGCCTCCAGGAATTTTTCATGTGTTTTGGTGAAAAACTACTCCCCTCCCTGTGCAAGAGTCAATCGATTTATCCTGGCGTAGTTTTTCAAATAATTGTCTAATTTATTTTTCCACCACTCACAAATCTCCTCCACAGTCAGTATCTATGCATGCATGCAACTATTATACAGTCTTAGTTCATGTACTATCGACAATAGAACCAATGTTATAATATAAGGGATTACATAGAGAAGTTACCAGTAGTGCAGTCACACATCATAATATTCATAAACATTCTATAAGTAATATAAAAGCATGCATACATAGAAGGAGGAAGAGAAGAAAAGTGACAGTGTAACCCACAATAGGTAGTCTTTTATTATAATAAATCAAGCACCACTAGTTATATAATATGATCGCATCCATGTATACATTGATAACAGTGGAAGGTAGTTACAACTTCTCTAACTACCTTGGTCGGTCAACTGACTCAAATTACTTAGCCAACTTGTTTTAGCAGTCCATTGATAAATTACATTTGGTTGAAAGATTGGCCTAGTCGACTAGTTTTCCCTCCAACAAGTGTGCACACAACATAATCAATCATATGCTAAAAACTAGAATCCCCATCATTCTTCCTAACAAAAAAATCCATTAGAGTAAATTTGGGGTCTAAAACGGGGCTCCTAAGGAAAATATTAAAAGGATAAAAGCATATGCCATGTCACACGAAATTAAATTTATTTTCTAGTGAATATTAATCTACATTGTCTCATTAATGATAGTTGGTAAGTAAGTTGGGTTAGTATAGAGTTACGAGATGAGGATTAAAAATAATAATGAAAAGTTGCACACACAATAATTGATATAATACTATTATATTAATTAGTTGTTATATATGTGTGTTATATAATATTATTATATTATTTGTTAAATTTAAGTTAATTATATAATACTATTATAATTATGGTTATATTATAATTTTTTTATTAAATTATATATATTATTATATTTGTTGGTTATATGATATATAAGTTATTTATACTAATTGTTATATAATATAACTTTATAATATATATATAAAGTTATATAATTAAAATCATAATGAAATCACCTTAAATTATCCACTATAGTGACTTATATATAGTATATATTAACAAAATGTAATATATGTAACAACTAACATATATATATATATATATATATATATATATATATATATATA
>CBVK0100408786.1:0-31897 GCA_900067695.1 Picea abies | reverse complement strand
CTATCACTTTGGTTGGTTGCGTTCTTTTGCAAGTTCATCATTGTATGAGCATTGGAACAAAGCTAGGATGGTGATGGTGAGAGGAAGCGGCGTTTAAACTATATGTCACCTATCCCTCTTTAGTTAGTAAATTCAAAATCTAAAACTTAAGGAAAGCGTCATGTTCTGGTGTGTTTTGTTCTAGATCTAGGTGGATCTAGGGAGATCAGTTAGTGTCTGCACCTACCAATTTATCCCATAACAACAGGTAAGCATGTCAACAAAATTCTCAGCACTTCCTTCATCGGAGACCCATTGGCTAAGAAACCCAGGACGGGGATCTCCCCACTAAAGGTTTTGAATCCCCAACCAATATCATCCAACATTCCTCGCACTCGATCAGCGGCTCGAGCGACCCACATTATTTATATCCAAGATGAACATAAGTCGGACACCACTCCATCCACCACCATCATCACTGAACAACTCCCATCACCCCCACAACCCCAGTCGTCACCTCGTGAAATTGTCATCCCATCCCAAACCACTAACCCAGAGCCCATGCAATTGGACCCCCCCGAGATAACTGAGTAGAGACCAGAACTCACTGATCCAAACCCCTAGATACCTGAGCAGAGACCAAAACTCACTAGTCCAAACCTTGAAGCACAGATCCAACAAATTTTCCCTTTTGTTCTAATTTAAGACACTCCATCTTCAACGGAGATGAAAATTGTACCAAAACCGCAAGTCCTCAGTCCTCAGCACACTCCCTTAATGACCAAGGTTGAGAGTGTTATTGAAAAGAGCACAACCCCAGAAGCTAAGGTCCAAGAAGAGGTAGAGGTATCATAGGTTCAGAAGAAACCTAATACGACATCGGGATAGAGTGCAACATCGTTGCAGGAGAAAATGGAGCTAGTCCTCCAAAACCCATAGCAGTGCATAGAGTTGATGCAGCTCTTCCTGGCCAGAAAAAAATTGTTATCATTCCTACCATCAGCACTAAGTTTAATACTTGTGCCAAGTCCATCGACATGAGAGGAGGAGGTGGAGACACCTTCAGAGCATTCGACGGTGAGTGGACTCCCACTGCAAGTCCGAGTACCCAAGGAGGCCACCCCTTCTTCTACTGACCTTGCATAGTGGCCAGTAGCACAGTTAGTCAGAATGATCAGAGCCTCAACTGATCAACTAGAATAGAGGCTCTAGCAGGCTGAAAGGGATGCATAGTTTGCAAGGGAGGAATCACTCCTTGCCCAAGTACACACGACACAAGAGCAATACGCCAAGGTCTAGGCGGAGCAGAAACTAGAAAGAGTCCAGGAGAATCTTGTCGAAGCCTGGCCAGAGATAAGGAAGGAAGCACCACAACTGTCAGAATCCAATGTCGCAGGAGAGCCTGAGCATCAAATCGAGCTACTCTACGGAGCATGGTCACAGCTGGCCATTCACGTAGAGATCTTGGAATCACAGTTGTAGGAGATCCAGTGGGAAGTAGAACAACAACCTAGGAAGTTGCAAGAGAAGATGGAGAAAGTAGTGTTTGAAGGAAATAATTCAATGGTAGCACTACACAAATGCACAGTCGAATGAAAGAGGATCTTTCACGAAGTCAGAAATTGGATGGAAATCATTGCAAGGCGCAACCAAACTCTAGAGGATATGCGCGCAAGGATACAGTCGCTCAATGAAGAAGTTGTGGTCACCATGATTCCACTGGAGCAGTAGGAGAAATTCGATCAGATCCAGTAGGAAGACAACAAGTTGAATGCTTTGTTTGAATCGCAAGTGGTATCTAAGAAAGAGCTCTGCGAATTTCGACCGGTCGTTCAGACAGCGTACATGCAGATGCATTAGGTAGATGCTACAGTTGATTATGAGTGGAACTCCCTAGTTGCATCCAAGCCTAAAGGATGCATTACAGATGTGACTCAACAGTTCATAGTTGAAGCCTCACTCCTTGCTAGGAAGTGGCAAGACAAAATTGTGGGTTTTCAAGAAGTCAGGAAGCGGGCCTTAGAGTTGGTCCCATAGTTGGGCCCTTTGTTTGAAGAGGTGGAAAAGGAAAATGTGCAAGCAGAAGATGAAAGAAAATAGAAGACGAAGGACAAAGGAAAGCAACAGGAACTCCTAGAAGTTGTGGAAGAGCCAAGGACTTGACTCAAGGGTAAGTCAAGGATTGTGGTCGGAGCTTGTTGGGCCCTTCGTTTTTGCTTAGAAGTTGCACAAGGAGGACTACAGTCCCAATTTTGGTCAAACACGAGTTGCGCAAGCCACAAAGGAGTTGGATAGTGGAGCAAGCAAAGAAATAGAAAATGGTTTTTAAAAGGGACGGTGCAACACCAGCAAGGTAAAGGAAGTTACAATAGAACAAGAACAAGAAAGCATGCGGAGTCTAAATCTAGAAGATCCCACTCATCCTATATGTATGAGATGCACATGATTGTAAAAGGGTTGGTTTGTTGGGTTTTATCCTAGAGGGTGTAGAAGGCATAGAGAAAGTATCATTCTACTCCATGTAGGTTATGTGATTGTACTTTTTATACCTTGTGGGAAAAGGGTAGATAGAGCTCTGAGGCATGAGTCCAAGGCCAAAAGCTTGTAATAGAGTAATGATTTGTATATGTCAGACTGTATCGAAAAATCTCTTTTGAATATATATAGAGGGACCTAAAATTTTGAAATATGTTGTGTCATTATAAGGTTTTGATTATGAGTCATCTTTGTACTTTACTTCTTTATGTCTGATAAGATCAATGCACTGTATCTGTTTACAAATGCTATTGAAACTTGATTGTATTTATTTCCATTTATGAATGAGGTCGGATATGTTCTTTGGTTAGTCTATATTGCGCAAGGTTATTGTGAACTTTGAAGATTATGGAAACCCACCTAAGTATTCTCCTTGCCCTTCCCTACCTTTTTGTCATGGTTTTACTTTGGGTGATACTTCTTCTCTTCGGAGGAGATGAAAATCTCTAGACTACTCGGTGCCTTTTGTTGTTAACCTGAGAAGGACCCTGGTCTGATCAATTCTATGCCAACATGTAGAATAAAGAAAGCACTCTATGGAATAAAGTAAGCTCCCAATATTGGTATTCGAGACTTGACAAATACCTGCAATGACAAGGTTTCAAAAGAGGAGTTGCAGACAGCAATCTTTACATCAAAACAGAAAATGAAAATTTGTTAATCATTGTGGTTTGTATGGATGATATCATATTTGGAAGTAATGATGATAGAATGAGCCAAAAGTTTGTAGAAGAAATGCAAAAATAATTTGATATGTCCATGCTTAGAGAAATTTAATTCTTTCTAGGGTTTCATATTTCTCAATCCAACGAAGGCATATTCATTTCTCAAACCAAACATATCTAGGAAATTTTGAAGAAATTTGGAATGGAAGACTACACCTATCATTACACCCATGATCACATGATGCAAGTTGAGAAAAGATGATGAATCTCTAGATGGAAATCAAACATTGTACATGTCAATGATTGGAATCCTACTATATTCGACAGCATCAAGGGACATTGGACTTTGTCTTGTGGTATTCAAGAAGCAAGGACTTCATTCTAATAGCATATATAGATGCATATTGGGAAGGAAGTATTGATTACAACAAAAGTACTAGCGGAGGAGCATTTTTTCTAGGAAAATATATAGACTTATCATGGTTGAGAAAGAAGCAAACTTCGATCTCTCTATCCATAGTAGAATCTGAATATATTGCAGCAGCAGCATGTTGCACACAAGTTTTCTGGATGAAGCAGACACTAAAGGATATCAAGGTAGAATATGATCATCCAATCACAATCATCTGTGATGACACAAGTGAAATCAACATTTTAAATAATCATGTTATGCACTTAAATACGAAGCATGTTCCCATCAAGTACCACTTCCTAAGAGAACAAGTAGTTGAGTGAAGTGTCAAGCTGGAATACATTGCCACCAAAGAACAGGTTGAAAATATTTTTACCAAACCCCTTCCTAGAGACACATTTTAATATATCAAACGGAAGTTGGGAGTGATATCCCTCTCATCTTATTAGTAAAGGGAAGCACAAGCTCAGGGGGAGAAGTTGCAGACATAGGAATAATTGCAGACACAAGGAGAGTTGAAAACGGGGTGAGTATTACAAAATTGACTAAGGGTTTCCATCAATGACAAAGGGGGAGTTTATTGGAAATATTGTTTTCATTGATGTCAAATACAGGGGGAGAGTATAGATTTCCAAGATAAATATTGCAAGATGGAGATTGTTGGAAATATTGTTTTTGGATTGTTTATGCTCAGTTTGGATACCCTATTTTTGAAGGCCTTTTTACTATGAAGACCTAGCACAAATGGGAGCATAGGATATATGGTTGAAAACATTAATCCAACAAAGTTCCAATGGTATATGGCACTCCCTCTAACTCCTTAGGAATGAGTATATATGAAATATTCTACCAGGTCATCCCAGCCAGTTTTACAAGTCATCCCCATAACTGAATGCAAAAACATTATGAATGCAGGATAGATGTGTGCATTTGAAGTGTATCCAAACAAGAAGAGAAAGTACAAGTGCATAGAATAGATCAAAGGTGTGCAAGAGGATTTGGAGAGTATTCTTGGGGTCTAAAGGTGCACAAGAGGAGTTTTATGTAGTATCCCCTCTTGGGTTCGTGCTAGATTTTTGTTTACTTTTGATATGTTTGTGTTTGTTTATAATTTTTAGACCTTTTTTTGCAAATAGTTTCACAATGGATTTGGAACCAATGAGGGTTTTATTTTATTAAACACCAGAAAACGGAAATTACATGTATTACAAATAATAACATTCACATTCCTAGACTGTAACAGCAAGAGAAACTCAACAAATACAATCTAAAATTTTTATTATTTATTACCTATTATTAACCCTTCTTTGATAGAATTTAATGAACAGGAACATCCTCTTTATAGACCCTCTAAATAGAAAATGGTGGTTCGATTCCCTTATGAAAAACACAATAGCTGGAAAATAATGTGGCCCCCCTTTTCTAACTGCCGCGAACTTCTAGATAGGGTGCAGCCTCCTCACTCAATGCCACGAACTGTTGGAAGAGATACGACCTCTCTTCTCAATACTTGCAAGTTGATTAAAGGCACATCCTACCAACCCATGAGCTAATAATGGAGATTCAGTCTCTTGGGAGATCCCCACGAATTTCCACAAGGGTACGACCCCCTTCCTAGAGACCACATTGCTACTGTTAATAAATGTGACCCTCTTTTAAGTGCCCTCGAGCTAGTAATGAGTGGTACTAACCCTATAAAGAGAAGAAAATAAATATGGCAGATTGGCCTACCCTAGATTGACCTCCTCAATCAACAACAATAGCGCAATGTAAGAAGAAAGACAAGTAGTGTTTGTTGTTCGATCTGTACTAAGACAATCTCAACCAAACACCCAAGAACTCTATAAATTCCCATGTGACTAGAAAAATGGAGTAGATACCTTCTTCAACAATGAACACCTATGAGATATGAGTAATATTTCCTTCGTGATCAACTAATATGGATTAGTTTCACCATCGAACCCAATCTTCTCAAGGGTTTTCAGTCCCAGAGCCAAAAAAAGCTTCAAGAGCTCTCCAAATCGATTTTGATAAAATGATCATGAATAATGAGAGCATAAGCTCCTATTTCTCTTTTATCCCCCCTTTTTCCTTTTTATGCTCGATAATTAAATTTAAAGTGACTACATAAGGTTTTTCTTCAATATTTCTCTAAAAGTCGCTTTTCTTGTCTTTTAATTTAAGTATTGAATGTCACTTTTAAATATTGTTCTTTTCCACCCAAATGACATTTAAATAATTAAATTAATTAATTCCCTTTTCACCAACTATAGCCTACGGGAATTAAATAGGCTATTAAGTCGTCCTACTAGAGTGATCACATGGAAAGGGACATTACATTCATCCCTTCCTAAGATTGTTTTCCCTCAAGCAACCGCAAGCTAGGGTGCTACAAAATCTGATCTACTTCCCACATAAAATCCTCTACTGGAAAGTATCTCCACCTGATAAAATACCCTCTCATCACTATCCTCCTCAATTTCCTTTCTCTGACATATAGAATATCATCAGGAAGCAATACCAATTGCCCCTCCTCATATAATGTGAGTAACTATATTGAATAATAATATGTTGTCCCAGTGCCTTCTCGAGACATGACACATGAAAAAAATTATGAATTTTTCTCCCCTATGGTAGCTCAAGCTCATAAGCTACTTCCCCAAATCTCCGAACTACCATGTAGGGACCATAAAAGCATGGTTTCAAATTTTATCCACCATGTTTCTTCAATGAAGACTGTTTGTATGGATGCAACCTCAAGAAAACTAAGTCTCCAACCTAAAAACTATGTTCTTCCCTATGCTTGACTGCATAAATATTATGTTGGTTCTGGGAAGTATACAAGTTATCCTTGAGAGTCTTAAGGATATCCTAACTCACCTATATCCAATCCTTAGATTTGGGAGCCCTGCTATCCCCAAACGCCAAATCCACAAATTAAGGACCATCATTACCATACAATGCTCAAAACGGGGTCATATTAATGGACATATGGTAAGTGGTGTTGTGGCAATGATCTCCTAGATGAAACCACTTAATCCATTCCTTTTGTTTTCTTGACACATAGTTATGTAGATACCCCTCAACCCATTTTTTTCAAAATATATGTCTGACCATTTGTTTGAGGGTGATAACTGGTATTAGGAGTCAATTTTGTGCATGCAAATTTGAATAGCTCCTGCCAAAATCCACTAAGAAATATGTCATCTTGATCACTGACAATGTTCTTAGGCAACCCATGGAGTCTAAAAAGATCCCTAAAAAACATTTTTTCCACTTGTGGTGCCTTATACTTCGATGAAATCATGAAGAAGTGTGTGAAATTGGTCAACCAATCAATCACACCATAAATTCAATCCCTTCCATGCACCTTCGGTAAATCTGTGATGAAATCCATCGTGATACTCTCCCACTTTCCCTCTGGAATGGGTAGAGGTTGCAGTATTCTTGTTGGATGAGTATGCTTTGACATGTTCTGCTAACAATTCATGCATTCATGCACATGCTGAAACACATCACCTTTGAGGCTATTCCATGAGAACCTCTCTATGATATGCGTGTAAGTTTTGAAGTATACAGGGTTCCCTTCCAATGGTGTGTCATGAGTATTCCTCATAATATTATCCCTGAGTGTAGACTCGGGAACTAAGTATATTACTTAATCCTTGTAGAAGATAATGTCATCCACCACTCTTTACTTATCATCCTGAATGTGACCATCCATCAACTCACAAGTAAACATATTCTTGGAATATTCAACTAGAAGGTGTGACTTCTAATCAACAGAAACCTCCATAAGGGAACATGATGTTGGTTTCCTAGAAATGGCATCAGCAACAATATTTTTCTTTCCCTTCACATACTCAATGTAAAAATCATAATCCTATACTTTGTTGACCCACTTTTGTTACCTCTCATTTACATCCTCTTGTTCCAGGAAATATCGCAAACTGTCGCGGTCAGTCCTAACCACAAATCTGCCACCTACCAAATATTGTTTGAACTTTTCTAAAGAATGCATAATGGTGAGCATCTCCTTGTCATAGATGGAATACAGTCTCTCTAGTCCTATGAGTTTATGAATCTCAAATGCTACTGGATATTTTTTATGCATCAATATGGCTCCTATACCCTCACCTGAAGCATCACACTCAAGCATAAAGGGTTGAGTGAAACAAGGAAGTGCTAATATTGGACAAGTGCTCATCACCTCCTTGAGCTTGTCAAATTCTTTTTGAGAATCCGTTATCCACCTAAAGGCCCATTTCTTCATGAGATCTATCAAGGGTGCACCCAACTATGAAAACCCCTTAACAAAGCACCTATAATAAGTGCACAATCCAAAGAATCTACGCAACCATGTAAGGGTCTTAGGCAGTGGCCTATCCAATATGGCATGTATCTTCTTTCAATGTACCTACACACATTACACAGTAATCACACGGACCAAACACAAAATATTTGTCATTCTGAATTCATATTTTAATGCCTTGGAATACAATGACTACTCCCCCATAATTCCCAATATCTCATCTAGTTACCTCAAGTGATCCTTCCATGTCATGTTGTATATAAGGATATCATCAATGAAAACCAACAGAAACTTCTACAACTACTTGTTGAATATGTGGTTCATGCATGAATTAAGAGTGGCAAGTGCATTGGTCAACCCAAATGGCATGACCAAGAACTCATAGTGCCCATAATCACAACTGAAAGCAATCTTGTGAACATCTTGCTCCCTAACCCTGATTTGATGATACCATGATCAAAGATCAATATTCGAGAAATATACTTCCCCATTAAACTCATCTAATAGATCATCAATCCTTGTAATTGGATACTTGTTCTTCATAATCTTCTTATTCAGGGCCCTATAGTCAATACACATCCTCATAGTTTCGTCCTTGTTCTTAACCAAGACTACTGAAGAGGCAAATGGAATGGAACTAGGCCTGATATGTCTCGTCTCTAATAGCTCCTTGATGGCTTTCTCTATTTCATCCTTTAACTTATTTAGGCGCCTGTAAGGAGTATTTATCACTGTTTTGGCCCCTTATTCTAAATCAATGGTGTGCTCGAAGCCCCTGTCAGGAGGTCTCCCTAGAGGAATCTCTCCAAAAATTCGGTCATGTTTGCTCAACAATAACTAAATGTTTTCATGATAAAGTTGGATGTTATATAAAGGTGTCTTAGATGTAATTAGACACTATGTTGTGCAAGTTTCATCTCTATTCCTAAATATACTATCCATCTGGTTGACTGAAACAATCTTAGGTGCACCATTGGACATGCCTCTCAAAACACTTTTTTTCCATCTACTACCCTGAATTCCAGCTCCATTCCTTGGAAGTTGACAGAACGTTTTCCCAAGGAATAAATCCATTGAATACCCAATATGACATTGTTGTCTGGTAGTTCAACTACATAGAAGTCATCTATCACAGTGTATTTTCCCAATATCGCATTCAACTATGGAACCTTCTGTGTGCATGGCATACTATACCCATCAACTACCACAACACTAAATCCCTCAAATTTCTCTCTGGGAATGCCTCTCCTGGCCACCAAAGTTGAGTCAATTAAGTTGTGGGTTGCCCCACCATCAACCAAAATTGTGACACGTTGTCCCTATAATACTCCATGGATCCTGAAAGTGTAAAATTTAGGAACACTTGATAGAGTGGAAATAGTCCCTCCCTTTTCCTCCACATTTGGTTTCTCATCATATATACTGCTATGTTTGTTTCCCTAAGCCTATCCTACCTCCTCCTCCCATCACTATCTGAAAGAACCTCTGTGTAATGAACCTTACCCTTACCCATGCACTTGTGACCAAGTTCCAAGGATCCTTACAATCGAAACATAGTTTCTTCCTTCTCAGTTCTTTCTGAGCCTCATCATCCAACCTATCTTTCCTTGGCCACTCCTTCTAGAAGGGATTCTTGTATTTGATTTTCTGAGGAAGGAAAGGTTTAGTAGAAAATTTATTCTTTGGGACTACATACTCCATGTCTCATGTTCTAATGATGGCATCATATAGATATTATGGTTTGAAGGCCTTAACCCAACCATGCAGGGGTTCGGCTAGTCCTTCAATGAAAATCATAATCATCCTCTACTTAGACACATCCATCACCATGACCTTGATCCTCTAAAAACTGTAAAATGTAAGCATTCACTTGCCCAATTTGTCTAAGTTGTGCCAACTCCTTGAAATCAACTCTAGATCCCTCTTATCAAACCAAACAATAAGCTTTTGTGTAAATTCCAGGTATGAGGTAATGCTAGCATGCCCCAACATGACTAGCCCATGGTACCACCACTCATGGTCCTCTCCATCCAAATGCAATGTAGCATATTTGATGGCCTATGTCTCCAACATAGGGTTGATTTGGAAATATGTGTCCAACTTTTGAACCTAAGCTCTGGCAGTGCATTTTTTTGATCCATCAAAATAGGGGATAGTCAATTTCCCAATCTTCCACTGAAAATATTGATTATGTGGGACATTATTGTACTCCCTTGGTCTATTCATGTACTTAATGGTACATAAATATGGTAGGGACATAGTTGCATGAAATTCCTTACCAAGAGCCTAATACTCGCTCAAATAATTTGTAAATCCTTCACCTTGTCCTTGTTGTCCATGATTTCCTTCTTGTTGTCCCTCCAAGAATAGAAGTAAAATAGGCCAAGGAGTTTCTCTACTAGTTGTATGAGTGTTTTTCTATGTAGGAGCATTATTTTTTCTCCCCTCAACATGACTCCCATTGTTACCATTAATGCCATTTTTCCAAGTTCTTGAACCATTATTGCCTGAATAGTTTTGGTTCCCTTGATTATTTATCACAAGCTGGGTGAGTAGCTCAACCAACTATCGTTGCCCCCGTGCCAAGTCATTCAAAATACTCATATTTTTTCCCTCGGGATATTCATTCTTTCCGCCCATGTCTTCCTCTTTTTCTAACTTTGAATGAAATAATCTTTCATCCCCTCTCTTCCTTCTACTCATGTAGGTGATGTATTCTTTGTCCTTTGGAAACATTAAAAGAGCATGTAACTCACAGGATGGCAGGAATATTATCTATGATACCAAAGTAATATCCCCTCTTGGGTTGTTGCTAGGTTTTTATTTAGTGCTGATATGTTTGTGTTTATTTCGAATTTTGAGACCTCTTTTTGCATAGAGTTTCACAATGGATTTGGCACCAATGAGGGTTTTATTGTGTTAAACACCAAAAAAAATTGATTACATGTTTTGCAAATAATAACATTCACATTTCAAGATTGTAACAACAAGAGAAACTCAACAAATACAATCTGAAATGTTTATTATTTCTTACCTATGATTAACCATTCTTTGACAGAATTTAATGAACATGAACAACCTCTTTATAGACCCTCTAAATAGCAAATGGTGGTTTGGTCTCCCTTCTAAAAACCATAGCTATTGGAAAATAATGCAGCCCTCCTTTTCTAAGTGCCATGAACTCCTGGATAGGGTGCATCCTCCTCACTCAATGCCACATATTGTTGCAAGAGATATGGCCTCTCTTCTCAATACCCATGAGTTGATTAAATACATGGCCTCCCTACCCATGAGTTGATAATGGAGATTCAACCGTGTTACCCCTATGCCTAGGGGTAACTAAGGAGATTATTTCTTGAGGCCTGTAAGTAGTCGACATGGAGTGTCAATATCCCAATGCATAACACATCCCACAGAGCCCCTCCACCGACCACGGTTCACCATCATCATCATCGGCAGCAAAGCAACACCCACTATAGCATCTTGGATCCCAGAAGGAAACGGGTCTTTCTTCATGAGGTAACAAGTCTGGTATCATGGTAAGTTTCACTTTAATAATTGAATCACTTAAGCATGTTTCAAATATTCCTTTATTGATTATGAAACATTTGCCTGGAAATTATACATTGTGCCTAATTTCACCTTAGTGGTTGACATGGTATCCTAGTAAGTAGGTCACCCTTGGGAAAACATTTTCTACTAGGGGGTTCCTTGAATGATCATCGTACCATTCCTTACTCATACTTACCATTTTCCACACCTCTTCCCCTATGTTTCCTCATCTTTTGGGTTTTCGAGTCCATTGACCCCAAGAAGGGCTTGTACCTCATTTCGTGAGAAGAAGGGGATAAAGGCCTAGAGGTGTTGTAGCTAGAAAAAGTTAAAAGCCATAGATTATCCTTCTATATGCTCTCCCTAAGGTATTGAGAGGAATGAAACACTTCTCCATTAAAATGAAGGATCTTTAAAACAAATAATTAATAAATGTCTTGCTTGATGGGGGAATGCATTTGTGGTGTATTTTAATTTCCAGTGCATATGGCACTCGATGTGTTCCTAACTTAAAGTGGCATTGCGGTGCTCTTTACTTTCCATTGCACATAGCACTCAATTTTTGGACCATAATAAATGAAAGGAAATACAAGGCTTGGAAAAATGTTTCATTGCAAATGAAGGATGCAGCACACCTTCCACAAAGGCACCCATAGATGAGACAATATGAGCCCTTGATATGTAAAGAAATCCATGCCCAAAAGTCTTCCCAAAACCACCTCATACTCATTACATAATCTATATAGGGTATTCTTGGGAAACTTTCCTTGACTTGGGGATTATATTACCCAATAGGGCACCATGACACCCTTCCCATACCTAAATTTGGCAAAACTTATAAGGTGTTTGAGAATTTGTTTAATTTGAAAAGGAGGGATTTGATGCACATGTTTGGGTATTTCTTGTATTAAATGTGGCTTACTTGGCATGATTCATGTGAATTTTGGACCCTTAGAGGGCATACTTGTTTGTCTTTGCAGGACCTTCCCCACAAGATGGACGCCATACCCCATGAATGGGTGACCATCGATGATGAGCGTTGCACTTTGAAAGTGGAGTATGTTTCCTTTGGATGCACTTTGGAATCACTAGAGGATGATTTTGCACCCATATCCACTTGGGCATTGTCCTTTGGAGGCCTAGGACGTCACTTCTTATCCCTTGAAGTCACCATGGAAGGATAGGGTTTGATGGATGAGATGGTTTCGGAGGTGACTTGATAGGAGGAGACCCATGGCAGGACACTTTGGCACATGATAACATGACACATGGCCTTTAGAAGACCAATTTATCCCTCCTTCATTCTTGGCATTTCACTTAGAGAGACTATGTCACCCTTCTAGGGTTGTATTTCTTGTAAAATTTATTTTTTTCACAATGTAAGTGCAAATTAAAGGGGTTGGCGCTCTTATATTTTGTTGTTGACAATTTTATGTGGAAAAATAGGTAAAGGTAGCTTCATTTAAATAAAGCACCTTGAAATTTCATTTTATCATCACATATTCTCACCATTTGTGAGAGAACAAGTCTAAAATTTTCACTATATTGGGGTTATTGGCTCTTTTCTCTCATGTGCTATCTCTTGGAGGTCAAGTGTGGATGCTTATTTGTTGATTTTTGGATGGAATTTCTGAAATTAGGGTTTATTCTTATGCTATCTTGGTGAAGTAAGTGAAATTTATGAAATTTAATCTTTGTGGTATCAAATGTTCATGGAAATTTCTCTTTTTCATGCTATATTTCTTGATTAAACCCTAAGAGAGGAGCATAAGTGCTTCCTCCTCTCACAAGGCTAATTTTGTCCAAAATTTTTGAAGAAATCCTAGCCAAGGTTAGACTCCTAAAGTCCTAAAGTGCTAGCACTTTAGGAATTTTTACCTAGACTCTTGATTGTGACCTAGTTGAAGTACTCAAGAAGAGAGAAAAGGGTGTTAGAGCCCAAAAGTGCTTTCACTCTAGAAATCCTTCTCCTCGAGGCTTAAACCCTAAATCCCTAATGTGATAGCACCTTATAGTTTAATCCCTACATCTTACTCTTTGCTATCTTCATCTCCAAAACTAATTGAATTTCTTTTATAAAGACTCCATAGCCCTCAAAGGCACTAATATTCAAGCTCTCTCTTATGGTGAAAGTGATCAACAAACTCTTCATTTCAATTCTCTCAAGCTTCCTACTAACTTTACTAACACTAACTTGAGCTAATTGACTAATAAACTTGTTGTTGTTGCAAAATTTCGCTACATCCATCTTAACTTACTCTAATTTGTTGCATACATTGCTCTAATAGTGGCCTAACATACCCAGAAATTGCATCTAACAACTGGATAATGTTCTATTGAGTAAATTCTAAATTTTCATGGTCAATTGTTGCAATTTTGAAGTGTAATTTTTTTTTTGTTATAATTTATCTATTGTTGTTGTATTGTTGTTAGTTGTTGCAATTTCATAACAGCCATAACAAATTTCATTGTCCAGTGTCTTAAATAGGTAATATTTGCATGCATGTACTTGAAAATCATTATATATGTTATAAGTGTTCTTGTTCTGGGCAGGTACTCAAAACATATTTTTACCTCTTAGTTCTCCTTGACCTAGACATTGACTTAGGTGATCAAGAGAGGGGGTGGTAGGCTTTGCTAACAAACTTGCTACTTTGATCCCTTGAGTTCATTGGGGAAGCCTCCCCTGTGGTGGACCTCCTCCATCACTAAAATGAAGGGATTTCTTACTAAGGTGACAATGGTAGGATTTCATGTAGTTACGAAAATTTGGTGACTTGTGTTGGGGATTTGGCACAAGTACAAATCATGCGATAACAGGATTCTTGGGAGATCCCCATGAATTGACACAAGGGTACGACCCCCTTCCTAGAGACCATGTTGTTGTTGTTAAGAGATACAGCCCTCTTTGAAGTGTCCTCGAGTTGGTAATGAGTGGTACTACCCCTAGAAAGAGAATAAAATAAATATGGTAGCTTGGCATGCACTAGATCGACCTCCTCAATTAGTAACAATGGCATGATCCAAGAAGAAAGACAAGGTGAATGTATGTTGTTCGATCTGCACTAAGACAGTCTCAACCAAACACCCATGAACTCTAAAAATGCCCACACGACTAGAAAAATGGTGTAAATCCCTTCTTCAACAATGAACACCTAAAAGATATGAGTAATCTCTCCTTCTTGATCAACTAAGGTGGATTAGTTTCACCACCGAACCCAATCTGCTCAAGGGTTTTCAGTCCCATAGCCAAAAACAGATTCAAGATCTCTCCAAATCAATTTTGATCAAATTATCATGAATAATGAGACAATGAGCTCCTATTTCTCTTTCATCCCCCCATTTTCCTTTTTCTACTCAATAATTAAATTTAAAGTGACTTTATAAAGTTTGTCTTCAATATTTCTCTAAAAGACACTTTTCATGTCTTTTAATTTAATTATTCAATGTCACTTTTAAATATTGTTTTTTCCCCCAAATGACATTTAAATAATTGAATTAATTAATTCTCTTTTCACCGACTATAGCCTATGGGAATTGAATAGGCTATTAATTCTTCCTCTTGGAGTGATCACGCAAAAAGGGACATTACATTTTAAGGGTGTGTTATGAAGGAATAAGGTCTATGATGTTGCAAAGTGCATTGTTTTGAGGTTGTGATGTTGCAGCCTGGAATTACATTCTATGAATGATGCTATGAGGTTCACTAGGGCATGAAGGCTAAATTTGACTAAGGTTTGAAGCTATTTACGGGGTATGAAGCAAGGAGAGGCATTGGAGCATGAAAGTAAAGGGTATGATGATGTTGTGAAATTCATGAAGTATTGAGCATGCGGGTGAAGCCAAAAGTATTATGTGTATGAAGATATTGTATTTCTACCTATACAGGTCTTATTGATTTGGTGCTCAGCTAAAGAGATTGGTGTCTCTAGTAGGTTGGTGCCTACACAATATCTTGATGAGTTGGTGCTCAGCTGAAAAGATTGGTGTCTCTAGTAGGTTGGTGCCTATACAATATATTTTTGAGTTGGTGCTCAGCTGAAGAGATTGATGTCTCTAGTAGGTTGGTGCCTACAAATATCTTTCTGAGTTGGTGCTCAGCTGAAGATATTGGTGTCTCTAGTAAGTTGGTTCCTACAAGATTTTATAAAAATAAGTTTTTGTGGTTTTCTCCCACAAGTGTTTCCAAATTAAACTATGTGTACCATGATTTGAGTTAACATGCATTTATTGTCTTAAAGTTAATGAATGATTGATGAATCCTCACTTAAACTAAAAAGTATTTTATATTGATTCACCCTCCCTCTCAGCATAAGCATAATTTCAACATCATATACTATTGAGAAATTTATGTGTACTATTGAGAAGTTCTCCCTCATTTGTTTTGAGTATTAATGGATTTTCCCCTCTCTTTTGTGTTTATGTTTCAGATAATGGGTTTTACGTCATATAAATATTGTGTTATGCTTCATTGTCAGAATATGAGGCTTTTTCATGGATGGATTTGAGGATTTTTTATAGGTTTCCACATATGTTATGTGTGGAAGCATTCTTTGGTGATTATATAACTAACTAAATTTGAATTTTCAAGTCAACTTTGGATAATTTTAAAAAACACCGAAAATATATATATATATATATATATCACATTTGCTTGAGATATTAAAACCCCTATTTTACAGGTAAAATCCCTTACCTAGTTAACTATGTTCAGCGTATGATCTTCTCTCCTTCCTCTGATATATTTTTCTCAAATTCCCTCTCTCTACTCTTCCTTATTTTCCCTCTCTCTTTCTTTGTTTTTCCTAGTCCTTCTATTTTTCTTCTTCTCTACCCTTCTTCATGGTACTCTTGGACTTGCAGCATGAACAAAAAAAACCTGATACATGCTTTTATGTATCTATTTTCTTTTTTTAATTCATTTAGTACCAATATCACTAATTATGTCACCATAACCACTAAATTAACATGATGCCTAACGAAATTTTGGGGTTATGGATGATGAAAGGGTTAATGGGCTATGGATAGACAGGGGTTAGTTAGTGGGTCAAGGGTAGGTGGCAAGTTGTGGCAAGTCACTTATGACAACAATGGGTTAGTGGGTTACTTGATCAATTATGGTCAACCATGATCAACTATGTAACATGGTCAACCATGGTCAACAATGGTTAACCATGGCCAATAGTGGTCAAGTATAGTTAATGGATTATGGGATAAGAAGACATGGCATAGTGTCTGAAGAATGGTGAATATGGTCTATATAGTCAATATGGTCAAGATGACTCAACCATGGTCAATATAGTTAATGAAGGTTAAGAGTTAGTGAGTTACCAAGATTAGTGCATTGGGGCGTTAGTGTATTAGGTGGTTAATGGATTAATTGGTAGGTCAAGGGTAGGTGGTTAATTATGCTAAGAAATCAAAGATCACTAATAGTCCACATTAGTCAACATAGGTCAATATGGGTGAAGGGGTTATGTGTGAGTGGATTACTAGATCAACCATGATCAATGATAGTCAACCATGATCAACTATGGTCAACAATGTCAACACTAGTAAATAAAGTCAACAATGGTTAACTTTGGTCAATCATGGGAAATGGTGGTCAACAATGATTGAAATGGTCAATGAGAGTAGAAGGTTGATGGGTTAATAGGGTTACTAGGTTACTAGATTTGTGTGTTATGGGATTCTCACAGTGCATAGTTGATGGATTAGGGGATAAGTGGGTATCACATCAATGGATGAGCAAGCTAGAGGGTAGTGGCCCAATGTGATTAATATGGTGAAGCATGGTGAATATAAATATTGTCAACAAGTCAACCATGATTAACAATTATTGATATGGTTAATGATGGTTAGAGTTAGTGAGTTATAGAGGTTCGTGGGTGGAGGGGTTAGTGAAATATGTGATCAATACATTAGTGTCTAAGTGGTAGGTGGCTAGTTGTGATAATCGATCAACACTAACTAATAGTTAGCATTAAATAACATAGGTCAATAAGGGTTATGAGGTTAAAAGTGAGTGGTTTACTAGATCAACGATGGTTACCAAAGGTTAATCATGAATTGTGATGGTCTGCCATGGTCCACAAGGCCAACATTAGTCAAAAGTGGTCAACAATGACCCATGGTGGTGAACATGGTGAATAAAAGCCAAGAGTTCATGGTTTAATGGGGTTACTGGGTTATAAGGTTCATGGGTTATGGATTTATCATGATACAAGGTTAATAGATTAATGGATAAGTGGGCATGACATTAGTTCATGCACATGCTAGGGATTAGTGGTTAGTTGTGACAAGTGATTGATGTTGACTAATAGTCAGCATTAGACAACCTAGATCAATAAGGGCTAGGGGGTTAAGGATAAGTGAGTTACTAGATCAACAATGGTCAATCATGAACGACTATTGTCTACCATGGTCAACAAGGTCAACAATGGTCAAAAGTGGTCAAGTATGGCTAATAGCAGTCAACATGGTCAATGAGGGTCAAGGATTGATGGGGAAATGGGGTCATTGGGTTAGGAGGTTTATGAGTTATAGAATTATCAAGGTATAATATTAATGGATTAATGGATAAGTGGACATGACGTTAATGAGTGAGTAGGCTAGAGGTTAGTGGGTCAATGTGGTGAATATGGTGAAGCATGGGGAATATGGTTCGTATAGTCAATATTGTCAACACATGTTAATCATGGTCAACGGTAATTGATATGATTAACGATGGTCAAGGGTTAGTCACTAAGTGGGTTGGGGAGTTATAGTGGATCATGTGGTTAATCAACTAGTTAGCAAGTTGAGAGTAAGTGGCTAGTTATGACTAGTGATTAGTGTTAACTAATAATCTACATTATTCAATATAGGTCAATATGGGTCAGAGAGTTATGGATCAGTGGTTTACTAAATCAACAATGGTCAATGATAAACTATGGTCAACAATGGTCCTCATTGGTCAATGAGTGTAGAGGGTTGATGGGTTAATGGGGTTACTATGTTACAAGGTTTATAGGTTCTAAGATTATAAAGCTACGTGATTAATGGATTAGTAGATAAGTGGGAACAACATTGGTGGATAAGCAAGCTAGGGGTTAGTGGGTTAATACCATTAACATGTTGAATCATGGTAAATATGGTCTATAGGGTTAACATAGGTCAACCACTGTCAAATATGGTCAACCATGGTCAATGAAAATTCATATGATTGATGATGGTGAGGATTACTAAGTTACTAAGGTTAAGGTCAAAGAGTTATAGTGGATTAGTTCAGTAATGAATTAGTTGGTGGGTGAGGGGTAGGTGGCTAATAGTTACAAGTGATCGATATTGAGTAATAATCTACATTATTCAACATCGGTGAATATGGGTTCGGGAAATATGGGTGAGTGGGTTGCTAAATCAACCATGGTCAATGATGGTCAACCATAAACAACTATGGTCAACAATAGTCAATAATGGTCAATTGTTAGTGGATGGTTAATACGTTAAGGAGGTTACTAGGTCAAAAGGCTTGTGGGTATTGAATTATCGAGTGACATAATTAGTGGATAAGTGGGCATGACACCCATGGGCACACAGGGTAGAATTTAATTGCTCAATGTGGTTAATATGGCGAAACATGTTGAATATACTTTACATATGGCCAACACAAGTTAATCATGGTCAATGGTCAATCAATGTTGATATGGTTATTAACGATCAAGAGTTGGTGACTTACTATAGTGGATTATGTGGTTAATGGGTTAATTGATAAATCAAGAGTAAGTGGCTAATTATGACATGAGAACAATATTGACTAATCATTTGCATTAATCAACATTGGTTAATATGGGTTAGGGGTTATGAGTGAGTGAGCCACTAGATCAACCATGGTCAACAATGGTCAACCATGATCGATTATAGTCCACTGTGGTCAATTCCAATTCAACACTAATGAACAAGGTCAAAAATGGTAAACCATGGCTAACAATGGTGAACCTGTTGAGATTTTATGTAATTTCGAAAGTTATTCCTAAGTGTAATTGTGAAAGGGTTTATTGATAAGTCATGTCTTTTAGGCATTTTAGAGTATAAATAGAGGTTATATTGAGTCATTTTGAGATCACTCATTGAACATAAGTACAAGAGAGTAGTGTGCACTTATCTAGGACTCTATTTTTGGTTCGTGTTTGGGTCTCTTTGGTCTTGATTTCATGAAAGAGCATTGTATGACATTGTACATGTTGGAGGAATCTATACTAAGGAAAGTTTACCTTAGGATATATCTTATTGTTCTGTGGATATATCTTATCTTAAGGAAGGTTTCCCTTAGGATATATCTTATTGTTCTGTGGATATCTATCTTTCATTTGTGATCATTTTTCATATTAAATAACAATAAAATAATATTATACTTTAATTGTTGGAAAAACATAAAAACATCAGCATGGTATCAGAGCATGCCTGAAAAAGAAGATTTTCCGCATATTTTTGGAAGTGTTTTGGCAAAATAACTTCACCTTCCCAAGAAGGATGACTATTGGCACCAAAATTGACGAGAAGTTGGAAGGAGCAGAAAACTTCAGAGCATGGAAGTACAGAGTAGGCCTCCTTTCGGAAGAACATGATTTAGAAAGATTTGTTGAGGAGGAAGTTCCAGGACTAGAGGAAGATGAGGCCAAGGCAAAGCATAAAAAGAATCAGGCCATGGCTAAGAGGATTATTGCAGATTCAATCAAGGATCATTTGATCCATGATGTTTGTCCGTTAAAATATCCGAAGAATATGATGGATGCATTGACTCGACTATTTGAAGGAAAAAACATTAACATAAGGATGACATTGAAGACCCAGATGAAGAATGTGAAGCTTCAAGATTCAGAGTCCATTCACTCTTACTTCTCGAGAGTGAACTAGATCAAGGAACAGAATGAAGCTATTGGAGACACTGTTGATGAAGCAGAAATGGTGATGACCACCTTGAATGGTCTCCCAAGGTCATGGGACTCATTCATTCAAGGAATATGCTCAAGGAGGAAGCTAATCAAGTTTAGGAGATTATGGGAAGATTGCACTCAAGTGGAAGCAAGGCTGGTAGCAAGAGAAGAGAAATTGAGGGATGATGATCAAGCTTTAGCTGCTTATACTAGGAAAGGAAAGAGTAAGAAAAAACCCTCATCCCCAAAGAAACCTCAAAAGTCGAAGAAGAATCGAAAAGACTATTCAAATATGATGTCTTTATGTTGTGAAAAGTTGGGACACGTTGCAAAATTTTGTCCCCTTATTCTTAAACTAAAAGAAAAGGAAAAGGGAAAGAGGCATCATGATCATGTCGTTGAAGAAGATGAACCACCGAAAAAAAATTGCAAGAGATGATGATTCAAGTGATGATGACTACGTACTAATATCATCTCTCACAGGAATAGTCACCCTTGGAAATGGTACTTGGTTGGTGGATAGTAGTGCTTCTAAGCACATGACATAGTATAAAGGCTCTCTATCAAACTTAATTCATAAAGACTCACCTCATAATGTGAAGCTGGGTGATTATTATCAGTATCTAATTAAAGGAGTATGAGAGGCCTCCTACAAACTAGATTCTGAGAAGGCAATGAGGATGAAGGACATGCTTAATGTACCAGGTTTGAAGAAGAACCTTCTGTTGATTTCAGCTTTGGACGAGAAGGGTTTTGGAGTTGCATTTGTAGATGTAAAATTTATCATGTGAACAAAAGGAAAGACGTTTGATGATGTAGATGTTATCGGTGTTCAAGAAGGAGAACTGTATAAATTAAAGGGACGCTCAGATTCAGCAATGATTCATGACATTGTGAATTCAAGTGAGCTATGGCATAGGATATTTTCCGACCTACACTACATAGCTTTACCATTCGTGAGAAAGATGGTAACAGGACTACCATAGATTCAGGTGAATCTAGATGGCATGTGCAAAGGTTGTGCACAAGGCAAGAATGTGAAGAACCCCTTTCCAAGCAGTGATAGCAAAGCCAAAGGAGTCTTGGATATTGTACACTCAGACGTATGCAGACCGATGTTAGCACCATTGCTCAGCGGGTACATATATTATGTATATTGTATTGATGATTACTCACACAAAACTTAGATTTACTTCTTGAAGTCAAAAGGTGAATTATTTGGTAAGTTCAAGGAATTCAAAGCACTAGTAGAAAACCTAACAGAAAGGAATATAAAGACATTGAGATCACAAAATGGAGGAGAATTCACCTCGAATGAATTCTCATATTTCTACAAAGAAGTTAGGATTAAGAGGGAGCTCTCTACTCCCTGTGATCCGCGGCAAAATGGAGTGGCAGAGAGAAAGAATTGGATGATTATGGAAGCAGTGAAAGCCATGATCCATGATCAATATTTACCTGTGTATCTATGGGAAGAAGTTGCGATGACAGTTGTGTACATGCAGAAAAGAAGTCCCCATCGAGATATTGGAAACAAGACACCAGAGGAAATGTTTTCAGGAGATAAGTGAGAGGTCAACCACCTGAGGATATTTGGTTGTCATGTATATGTGCATGTCCCCAAGGACAAGAGAACAAAGTTGGACCCATCTGGAAAGAAAGGTACATTTGTTGGGTACAGTGACACATCAAAGGCCTACAAAGTATACTTTCTCGGTCACCAGAAGATCAAGATTAGAAGGGATGTCACCCTCAATGAGGATGTAGCTTTTCACAAGTCAAAGTAGGGTTGTGTAGAAGAATCTCATGATGAAGAGAATGAAGTTCCTAGAGCTGCAGAGACAAGAGAAGTGGAAGCAAATGAATCCATTCCTGAGGATTAGGATATGGCCAAACCAGAGAGGCATGTGGAGAAACCTACACAAAAGAGAAGACCAACGTGGGCACAAGAGGCCATCGGAGATGCAGAGAGATATGGTGCCCAGGATGATCCAGTCAAGAAACCAAAATTGTATCTCGACTATGTGGCATTATTGTGTGATATCATTGATGCAGAGCCTACCATCTATGAAGAAGCTATAGGAAAGAAAGAATGGAGGATGCCATTGTCTAGGAATACCAGTCAATAGTGAAGAATGACGTTTGGGATGTGATTGCCAAACGCAAGGAAAAGTCAGTTGTGAGCTCCAAGTGGATATTCAAGATGAAGCATGTTGTAGATGGAAGCATTGAGAAATACAAGGCTAGATTTGTAGCACGAGGATTTTCTCAAAAGGAAGGAATTGACTATGAGGAGAATTTTTCTCCTGCGCAGGATATATTTCAATAAGGGTTGTTCTTTCAATAGCTACTATGATGAAATGGAAGGTTCATCAGATGGACGTGAAGACGACATTTTTGAATGGGGTAATAGAGGAAGAGGTTTATGTGGAACAACCACGAGGATTTGAGACACATGACAGGGAGACACATGTGTGCAGGTTAAAGAAGGCATTATATGGATTGAAGTAGGGACCAAGAGCATGGTATGGTCGGATTGATGGTTTTCTGATGAGTTCGGAATTTACCAAGAGCAATGCAGATGCTAACCTTTACTTCAAGGTTGAGGATGATGGACCAGTGATATTACTACTATATGTGGATGACTTGTTCTTGACAGGAGTGGAGAAGCTCATCACTGAGTGTAAGAGAAAACTCGTTGCATAGTTCAAAATGAAAGACCTGGGTTTGATGCACTGCTTTTTGGGTCTAGAGGTATGGTAGAGGAAGAATGAGAACTTCCTAAATCAGGGAAAATATGTTGTGGAGAACATGAAGAGGTTCGAGATGTTGGAATGTAAACCGATGGATACATCGATGGCATCAAATATGAAGTTGTTGGATGATACGACTGCAGAGGTTGTGGATACTACATTATACAGGAACATGATTGGATCAATGATGTATTTGACAAATACACAACCAAATATATGTTTTGTTGTGAACACCTTGAGTCAGTACATGGTTGACCCCAGACGTGTTCACCTTCTTGTAATAAAACATGTGATGAGGTACCTTAAAGGTACAGTGGATTATGGGCTCAAGTATGTTGCAGACAATGAGATTAGTCTACTTGGATATTCGGATTCAAATTGGGCTGGTAGTGTTGCAAACCGAAAAAGTACATCAAGATGTTGCTTCACTTTAGGATCCAATATGATTTCATGGATCAGTGATAAGCAGTCATGTGTAGCACTCAGTACGGCTGAGGCAGAGTATGTGGCAGCATGTGCAACAAGTCGCGAAGCAATGTGGCTTCGAAAATTGTTGACTAGATTATTAGATATTGCGATGGAGGCGACCTATATCTTGTGCGACAACCATAGCTGTATAAAGTTGTCATAGAACTCGATGTTTCATGGTAAGTCGAAGCATATCGAAATCAAGTATCACTATATCAGGGATATGGTGCAGAAGGGATTAGTGAGGCTCCAATATGTAGCTACCGATGAGCAGGTTGCAGATGTGCTGACAAATCTGTTGTCAAGGACAAAGTTTGAGTACTTCAGGGACTAGCTCGACGTAGTCCCTCTTCAGAGGAAGTAATGACTTCATATGTTATCGCAGGGTAGTGGATGTCATGATGACATGTTGTAGCTATTGGAGAGCTACCCAACAGCCCTAGATGCATGCTGAAGAGACGAGGTATAGATGTTATCATAGGGTATTGGATGTCATGCATAAGATATCTGAGTTTTCTGTGGAAAAATGGATAGTCTCATGATGACATGTTGTAGCTATTAGAGAGCTACCCACTAGCCCTGGATGCATGTTGTGAAGTCACTATGGATTTCTTGTGATGTATAGATTCATTTGTTCGACGGTCAATGGTCATGAGCTTGTGTGGATGGCGACCGAGTCTATGTCGAATAGAATACCTTCCTCATTAAGAGGGAGTGTTGAGATTTTATGTAATTTCGGAAGTTATTCCGAAGTGTAATTGTCAAAGGATTTATTGATAAGTCATGTCTTTTAGGTCTTTTAGAGTATAAATAAAGGTTATATCGAATCACTTTGATATCACTCATTGAACATAAGTACAAGAGAGTAATGCACACTTATCTAGGAGGCTATTATTGGTTCGTGTCTGGGTCTCTTTGGTCTTGATTTCATGAAAGAGCATTGTATGACATTGTACATGTTGGAGGAATCTATATTGAGGAAAGTTTGCAGGGTTTTCTCCCCCTTGAGGGTTTCCCTGAGGATATATATTATTGTTATGTGGATATCTATCTTTCAGTTGTGATCCTTTTGCATGTTAAATAATAATAAAATAATATAATACTTTAATTGTTGGAAAAACATAAAAACATTAAAGAACCATGGTCAACAATGGTCAACAAGTGAACAAGGTCAATCAAAGTGAGCCATGGTCAATAATGGAGGTCAATAGTGGTCAACGATGGTCAATATGGTCAATGAGGGTGGAAGGTTGATGGATTAACAAAGTCATTAGTTAGGAGGTTTGTGGGTTATGGGATTATCATATTACACATTTAATGAATTAGAAGTGGACACAATGTTAGTGAGCGAAAACTAAGGGTTAATGGGTCACTGTAGTTAATACAGTAAAACATGATGAATATGATCTATATAGTTAAATATGGACAACATTGTTTATTAGATTAAGAGGTTTGTAGCTTATGGTAATATTAAGCTACATGGTTAATGGATCAGTGGATAAGTTAGCACTATGTTAATGGGTAGGCAAGTTATGGATTACTAGGTCAATGTGGTTTATATAGAAAAACATGGTGAATATAATCTATATAGTTAATATGGTCAACACAAGGCAACCATGGTCAACAATGATGAACATGGTTAATAATAATCAAGGGTTAATGACTTATTGGAATTAGTGGTCAAGAGACTACAGTGGATTAAGTAGTTAACGAGCTAGTTGGTGGGTTAATGGTAAGTGGCTAATTGTGACAGAAACCACTGTGGACTAATAGTTCACATTAGTGAATATAGGTCAATATAGGATTGTACAACTTGAGTGGGCCTAACAATGAAGAATATATGTTTTCTCCTCGGAGATCACATGTTCAAATTTGCAAGGGGGTTGGATATGTACATGTGAGCAAGTAGTTGTTTGCATATATTAGTGTGACATTGGCAAGGTACTAGCACTCTCATTCTCATTTATAGGCTAAAGAGTGGAACAAATTGTAATTCTCAGGGAAACCTCGTTACCCAAAAAAAATACATAGAACAGATAAGCCATGGTCAACACTAGTGAACAGTGGTTAGCAATGGCCAAAAGTGGCCAATAGCAATTAATATGGTCATGAGGATAGAGGGTTGATGAGTTAATGAAGTCACTAGGTTAAAAGGCTTGTTGATGATAGAATTATCAAGTTATGTGATTATGATTAGTGGACAAGTGGGTGAGATGTTAATAAGTGAACATGGTTATTATGTGCATAGGGAACATGGTCTACATAGTCTATATAGGCTACGTAACCATGGTCGATGGCAGTAGTGAATGTGGTTACTATGTGCATAGGGAGTATGATCTATATAGTCAAGGCAATCATGGTCGATGGTGATTCATATGCTTAATAATGTTGAAGGGTTAATAAGTTATTGAGATTAATGGGTCATAGTGGATTAGGTGGTTAATAGATTAGTTGGTGGATCATGAAGTGGCTAGTTGTGACAAAGTATCGATGTTAACAACTGATATTAGTCAACATAGGCCAATATAGATTAAGGGATTATGGGTGAATGGATTACTAGATCAACAGTAATTAACAGTAATTAACAATGATCGAATATGGCTTATATAAGCAATATCAAGCAATTTGTGTGCTCGAGATCATTGTGTAGAGATCACAAGGGTCATGAAGTATAGTGTGTATAAGATCATAATGGTTACGTTCAAAAGGGTTAGTCGTCAATTATATCCAAGGTCAAAGGGGTGAAGAAAATTAATGTGTTTGCTCATAATTGCTATAATATGAATAATAAAAATATTAACAATGGCAATAGAGATGAACATGTTGGTAAAATATTTAAACCTTTGTGAGGGGTGGTAATGTCATTGCTTCTTTAGTTTATCGAGCTCCATTAATATTATACTATTTACACCTTTTTTTATTTTAATTATTAGTTAAGAAGATTATTTAGTGTTTATCTAAGACTACAATATCTTCAAGAAACATCTCAACAAGTTTCAAAGTTTAGAGAGATCTCTTCAACATTTTTTAAATGCTAAATCACCAACATCTTATAGAATCACTATCTTCAAATCTATGTATCAAGCATTACATGTTTTTACAATGGAATACATATCCACGAAAAACTCGTCAAGTACTTCTCCGCATTCCGAGGATAATACCTAAGGTAAACAAGATTTGTCAAAAGCTCGAGGTTTTTCAATATAGGACTCAAGACTGTGATAACAATATATTGATTAGAAGCTCAACATGTTACTTGCAGGGATTAAACCTCCTTGAAAGATTGAGAACCTATCAAGCAATGCAAGAAAGCAATGTAAGAAATGTAGCTAAAAATAAATAGCTAAAAAAAATTATTAAACCTAAAATTAAAGATAAAAAATGTACAATAATAATCATAGAAGATACATGAGCTAAAAAAACATTTAATGGAAAAAATAAATAAACGAGTAAACAACAAAATTAAGAGGTTCAACCAGAAATAACAAAATTAAGAAGTTCAACCAGAAATAAAAAAGAAAGATACAAATATTCAAAAGCCAAAACTAGCAATTCAATAACGAGCAAAGAGGATATAAACTTTCAAAGAGAATAATATCCACGACACCTCAAAACTAAATGGTAGGGAGCCTTGAAAAATTAGCATTTAAAAACTATGGGCAAAAGATGAGTCTTGAAAATGAGGATACAAGCCTTCAAGAGAATGGTATAACTGATGGCTCAAAACAAATGGAGGGGCGGTACATTTTTTCGAGCTACTATTTACCACTAATAAACATTTCTACATACTAAGGCTAAAGATATAAAATAAAAGTTTTAAAAAATCGATGCACCTTGACAATCCTCCAAAACATCTCACCGAAATACAAAAATGTAAAAAAGATAAATATTAAGGTGTTGATGTTAGTGGTAGCATTAGACAGGTATTTTCGCATTGGCATGTCTAACATGTGAAAGTTGTTGAAATCCTTTTAAGTGTGAGACTTTACTTTAGTTAAAAGGAATTAATTAAAGTAAAGTGTTTTTATTAGTGAGTTAAGTTATTTAAGGAAGTGCTAAAAGTAATTAGCATGTAATCTAAGCATGTAAATATTAAGTGATATAAGAAGTAATCTCAATCGTCAATCACTTTGGAGATTAGGGTTAGGGTATAACTCAATTATAACAGCAAGGCTAGGGTAAAGAAGACACTTTTGTGAGAGATCAAGGTCGAAACCTTTGGTGAGATGCCAAGGTGAGAGATCAAGGTCATTTGGTGAGATGCCAAGGTGAGAGATCAAGGTCGAAACCTTTGGTGGGATGTCAAGGTAGGAGATAGCAAAAAATGACTTTTGCTAGTGTGGAGAGTGCAGAAGAAAAGAAAGACTTTTGCATACACAAGATTGAGGAGATCTCACAAGTTGGGTAAAGGGATTTTGTCCAAGTGTTGATGCAAAGAGGGTTGGATCACGAAAAACTATGATTCAAGATCTTAGATAGGTGGAGAAGGACGTTCATATAGAGATCATACAGGTCAAAGAGACCTAAAAGTAGAGGCAGTCACAAGTGGGTTTAAGTTGATAGAAGCCAAAGGTAAGAGCAGTGTCGTACGGAAGTCTCTGTATAGTATTTACGAACAGAGACAATCACGTATGTACGTAGGTTTGCAGATGGAAAGGTGTGTACACCTCAAAAAGCATGTTGGTACAAGGTCGTACAACAGCACATGCATTGTCAAGTTTGTCTACAGTGTATATTCTCTTAGTGGACCATTTTTCTATTACGGGAGCTCTGATTTGACTATAATAAAAACATCTAAGCATTAGTTTTCCCTTCGAGGTTTTTCCAAGGGTTTATATCCGAAAATATCGATGTATTGTGTGTGAGATTTTGGTTTCCTAGTTTATACTTCCACTACATGTGTAGTTGATTACTCAGCTATGTTTTTAGTAGATGAAGTGATTTTATTTTGAGCTAACTACCGAGTGTTGGGTTGAAATGGTAAGATAGCAACATGGTATCTGAGCGTGATCTCTGAAGGGAGGAAACCAAGAGCACACGGTATCAGAGCATGATCTTTGAAAGTAGAAAACCAAGAGTGCATGGTGCCAGAGCACATGCTCTAAGAGGAAGCCAAATCTCAGTAGTTGCAAACAAATCTATCAGAGTTGTAAGAAGATCTATCAAATCTGCAATAAGATCTAGTTAGATCTATGACCAGGAAGCAGAAATCAAACGAAGGACTTCATAGAAACAACAGTGTTGAGGCAGAACAAAGGTTTTTCTTTTGCAAGTGTATGGAGATGTAAGTTGATCACAGAAGGAACAGTCACATATATACGTGAGAGGCTGTGAACACAGTCGTGTACATATGCAGGTTGTGGTAACAGTGGCATACATACGCAGGTTGTAGTGAGTTGTAGTTGTGACAAGCGCATACATACGCCGGTTGTAGTGGTGACGGTCGTGTACAGGGTCGTACAAGACAGTACAAGAGCAATTTCAACGAAGGCTTATCATATCAGATCTCGGAGATGGCAATTGGATTGTGATTTAAGGATAGGTTGGATGGGGTTTCCAACTACAGTGCTTGGAATGAAAGAATCATGTTGGTGTTGATGGAGAATGGGATCTGGAAATTTGCTAATACTCAGATAACTTCTCCAACAGATGCGACAGAATTGGTCATCTGTAATCAGAAGGATGTGAAAGCTAGGCGCATCATTCTAGATGGAGTGAAAGATCAATTGATCCATCATTTATCAGAAAAGAAAATTGTCAAGGACATGTGAGAGGCTCTGAAGAGTTCATTTCAGAGTAAGATTGAGAATCGCAAGATGGTGATGAGAGAGAAGCTCAAAGACACAAAGATGACAAGATCAGATACAGTGACAAGTTATCTCACCTGAATCCGGCAGGTTCGAAATGAATTTGTTGCAATCAAAAAAGCAGTAGATGATTTAGAGTTGGTGAGGGCGTCGCTCAAGGGCTTCAAGGAGGAGTGGACATTGTTCATCAAAGCAACCGTTGCACAAGAGAAGCTTTCGGATTGGTCAAGGTTATGATATGACTTCGTTCAGGAAGAGCTTCGAGATGAAGCGTTGAATGGAAGTCGACCCAAGAATGACAATGAGAATTTTGCTCTTACCAATTAAGCAAGGAAGCACAAATTCAAAAAGATTGTCAAGGGAGAGTCTACCTCTCAAGATGGCAAGAAGGACGAGCAAAGTCAAGTGCTTTACATGTCACAACTCTGGGCATTATGCAAATCAATGTTCAAACAGGAAAATGGTGGAAACGAGATGCATTCAAAGGTAGCTACGACAACAAAGACTCAATTGGATGAGTTTTCCAAGAAGTTTGAACAGACAAAGTTCTTGTTTCTCATATTTCCTTGGGCACCATATTTGTTGGTGCATGGTTGATAGATAGTGGAGCCACATATCATATGACAGAACCACAAGAGGTGTTTGAGAGCTTCACAGAGTCTGACTTAGAGATGCATGTAGAATTTGGTATGGAGACCAAGCATGTAGCGAAGGGATCTGGGACAGTGCCATTCTGGATGAAGTCAAGAGGCACATTGAAAGTGACGAATGTGTTATGGATGTCAGAACTCAGAAGGTGTGTGCTCTCAGTGTTAGTGATTGAGAAGAAGGGCTATGAGGTATTATTTCAAGATGGGCAGGGGTTGATCATGCCCAAAGGATCTAGCTCAGACAAAGCAGTTGTCTTTGGAGCTAGAGAGAGCAGATTGTATAGGTTAAAGGGCCAACGTATGTGAATAATGGCAAGCAACAGAGTGGCAGAGAACAAGAAGCAAGTAGCTCTGAAAGTTGAGCGACTCAAAGGGAGTCAACCTTCAGGGTCATGTGAGAAGAAGCAGTCTTCCAACTCTGTCAGACAGTAGTCATGGTATGAGATGGCCATGCAAGATGCTCAAGAGCAGGAAGCTTCTAGGATAATGTTCAGAGACAATGAGTCTTAGAAGACAAGTCAGAGCGAGATGGTAGGGATAGCTTTCGTCTCAGAGGGAGCAACCAATCAGATGGATTGGAGAGCAGGCATGGTAGCAGGGATAGGGTAGCGAAGACAGAGCCACATCCAGGTGGGAGAAGTACCTTCATCACTAAGAGGGAGTGTTCATGTTAATGGTAGCATTGGACAAGTACTTCCGCATTGGCAAATGTCTAGTATGTGGAAGTCATCGAGAGCCTTCTAAGTGTGAGACTTTTACTTTAGTTAAAATGAATTAATTAAAGTAAAGTGTTTTTATTAGTGAGAGTTATTTAATGAAAGTGTTAAAAGTAGTTAGCATGTAATCTAAGCATGTAGTTTATGTTATCATTCATAATTATAAAAGCAAGGGTAGGGTAGGGTAAAGGACAAGACACTTTGGTGAGAGATAAAAGTGGGACCTTTGGTGAGATGCCAAGGTAAAAGATAGCAAAGGACTTTTGCTAGTGTGGAAAGTGTAGAATCAAAGGACTTTTGCTTACACGAGAATGAGGAGATCTCACAAGTTGGGTGAAGAGATTTTGTCCAAGTGTTGATGCAAAGAAGGTTGGATCACGAAGGACCATGATTTAAGATCTTGGATAGATGGAGAAGGATGTTCATCTAGAGATCATACAGGTCAAGAGGAAGAGAGAGCAAAGACAGCGACAAGAGGGTTTCAATTGATAAGAGTTAGAGGTGAGAGCAACGTCGTACGAAAGTGTTTGTACCATTTTTCCGTACATGTACACAGGTTTCAATGGAGAGAATTGTGTATGTACACAGGATTGCAGAAAGAAAGACGTGTACACCTCGAAAAGTGTGTTGGTATAGGATCGTACAGCAACACAAGCATTGCCAAATTTGTTTACAGTGTATATTCTCTTAGTGGGCCATTTTCTCTATTACACAAGCTTTGTTTTGACCATACTAAATGCATCTAAGCACTAGTTTTCCCTCCAGGGTTTTTCCAGGGGTTTATACCTGAAAATATTGGTGTCTTGCGTGTGAGATTTTGGTTTCCTAGTTTATGCATCCGTTGCATGTTTAGTTGATTACTCATATGTGCTTTTAGTAAATAAAGTGATTTTATTTTGAGTTCACTGTCAGACGTTGGGTTGAAGTGGTAAAATAACAACATAAGGTTTATCAATGCATACAAAACTGTCCAACAAACTTCGAAAATAAAGCTGGGAAAGATGGGAGAACCATAAAATCCCATTTTGACATTAAATAAAAAGTGTAAATAAATTAGTCTACCAATTTCTCAAGTGGGTCTAACCCAAGTGGTAGAGAAGTTATCCTCGACACCATGGTTCAAACCCCACTCG
>CBVK0100408785.1:0-14463 GCA_900067695.1 Picea abies | reverse complement strand
CATATCATATCAATACTGGAAGTATATCTCAGACCATGTCGAACTGTGCCTTGCAAGTATCTCAACACATGCTTCACATCAATCTAGTGTGTCTATCTCAACTGACTTATTATTGATTATTAAATATAGTATATAACCAACAACTATAGGTGGGAATGCCAATGGCAAATAAAAATTGGGGTAGATACTAGAGCTCTAGATGGAAGAATCTCAAAGCTCATCAATAGTCCTCCATGTTATAATCATCAATATCACCATCACTACCACTACTCTCTCCTATACATCCAATCCATGATCTGCATCTGCTAGTGTGGAAAATGACCCTTAGAGAGGATCACCATCATAAAAAATGATTGATTCTAGCACTGGTTCATTAAGATCCAAGTTGGCTAATGTCAACACAACATTGTTGTCCAAACCCACATTTTTGTCTTTCCCTTCAACCACTCATCCCTCATCCTATAAATAAGACGGAGGTTGGAGTGTACATACACCATTGTCTTTGTTTTGGGCCACTCAAGCTTGTTCTTCTTCAAAGAAAGCAAATTCTCATATATGCTCCAATTCCTCTTGCAACAGAAGAATTAAGTGACCCAAGAGAGAAGTCTCATGGCTCACTGTTTAGAATAGTGCACATTGCTCCATGAGTTCCCCACCAAGCATGAGGCTTATTAATCCCCTTTTCTTTGAGCACATCATAACCTCCAAAACTCTTGGTGCTAGTGGAAAATTCTACAAAACCCTCCACTTCATCATGGGATGCTCTATCATAGACACTTAACTAGTTTGGACATGTTGCAACATTGCTAGAGCACGTGTTGGACACACAATTGACATGTGTCCTAGCATGTCATGTGCCTGACATGCAAGCCTTGGGGGATGTGTCATGTTTCCCAACATATAAGTATACCATCACAAGGCTTGTTGTATCAATCATTTCATTCATTTACCAATTATATATTTATTATCCTATATGGATTTCAACTCTTTGTCCTTCCCATGTTGGATATTTCTTGTATATGAATTATTATTCATTACAAAAACCAGCAAGCACCTCTGTTAGAACAGTCAACCCTAGCCAAAGATGCATGAAATAATGAAATATAATGAGAAAGGTGATCAAGAAGGGGTTTAAGGCTTCCCTTTCTTTAGCCCCACTTTGTGGGGCCTATTGTGGCCTTCCCATGGGCTACACAATCTTAAAATAAAAATATAAAAAAACTTATTTTTTTATTGCATAGAATCAGTCCAAGAGTGTTTGGGGGGGCACGCTTCCCCACATTCCCAAGAACATTTTTAATGGACAGGAGTGCACTCCAGCGAGCACTCCTGCAATGAATCCTCCTCCTGAACTGGCTCTTCAACAAAACTAAAAATTATTGATTTAATCTTCATCAAACACTGAAGCTCTTGAGCACTTTAGAAGCACCAATCAAGAAGAGAGCTTGAAAAACTAATAAAGTAAGGACGTAGTCATTGGTCTTGCTCTTCAAGTATTGTATTTCTAATGGCTAACAAAACAATTCTTTCAAGAAACTTTATCATCTTTATTTGTGTTTTTCTTAACAATGATTACCATATTATCAACATGAACATGGTGATGCAAGGATTAGGTAAACTAGTATTCATGCCACCATGCTAACATTCAAGAGTTTTATCAATAGAAACCTTAAACAGTCTAGGATACCAAATTTTCCAGTATGTCAACAAATTTATGCAGTGCTCATAAAAATTTCATAAAACGTTTGTGAATTTCTACCAGTAAAGGAGAGAGGATATATGAACATGGAATGAGGGGAATAAAAGTAGTATAAAATCAGGTAAACATGTAACCGTGGAAATCTAGGTGATGCTTTGTTACACAGTTTTTGATTTCAAATTTGTATATTGATCCATGAACACTCAAAGCAGCATCCATAATTGCATAAATATTAAGCAAACATTCTGCTGTCACATCTTGCTGGACTCATCAAAGGATGGTATAGAAGGCAATTTCCTTTTCTTCATTGCACTATCTCCTGAATGGAGAATAGTATGCTTAGAAGATGTCTTTTGTTTTGGAGAAACCACGTCTTTTGGTAGTTTCGTTTGAGGTTTTTTGTCTGCATTGTACATTTTTATATTATTATCTTTACCCTGCTTTGTTGCAAAATTGGTGAAAGATGGAATTGGAGGAAGTTCTGTCGCTGCTGCATTTTCCGTCAAGCATGGAATATTGGATTCTTGACATATTCTTTTGTGACCAGCAAATTTCTGTTTCTCATCAACTTGCTCAAGCTTATGAGATTTATCGGTAGAGCATGTTCCAGGCCCAATTGGAGAGCAATTTATTTTCATTGAAGGATCATTTTCATTTAATAACAAAGAGGAACTGGATTTATTATCATGTAGAGCAGTGTCAGGTTCTATCCGATTCTGAATGTCTTCCAAACTTGAGTTTGCAAGCCACCGGACTGTGCTGGCAACTTGAGAGTTGTAAAATGATTTTCCTGATTTTCCGTACTTCCTGTAGCATTGCTTCTCCAAAATTGTGGCAACCATTTGTGTGTCAAGGCTGGTACAAAAAAAGAAAAGAATACTATTGATGATCAGCATCACCTAGGAACATTTTTGAGGCCTGGAGTTAATAAAAACTGTAGAATCAAAAGAAATTTTTAAAATTGCAATGAGCCATAAATGAATCTTACAAGTTACAATGATAAAGTGACCTGTGTGACAGACTTTGATAATATGACAAAAAGAGTACACCCACTCTAAAACGAAGGAAGGTACAATGCCTTAAAAAAAATTAAAAGCTAGACCATAGAATTGTTTGGCAACTCACTTTTCTTCTCCAAGTCGCTGGACTGCTTGCTGCACTGCAGTCTTCAGCCTTTGTCTTGCAGCATCCCTTAGATTTTCTGGCACCATCTTCTTGTCACTGAGTCCTTTCTTCTGTTTTTCATGTATTTCAATTTACTTCAAATATCCAATTTTCCATGAAAAACTAAAATAGAAAAGCTAGAATCATTGACAGTTCTGTCTAAAATAAAATTTTGAATATGGAATTGCTAAATTAAGATCCATGAAAGACAAAACAGACTACAGTCAACCAAAATCAATGGTAAAAGAGGAGAACAAGTGTTCAAATATATTTTACTTGGACATATGTTATATTCATAAATTACTCCCTCTGCTAGAAACGTTCCATAACAATGACAATCAAGGGTAACAAAATGATGAAGGAAGCAGAATTTATGACAAAGATTGAGGTTCCCTAAGAAGAGGAGAGCAGACACTAGATAAATAAGTTCTACAACCAGAAATCGACAGTTTAGGTCAGGTCAAGGAAGGCTCCATCCTTAAGCAGCCAACAACGATGACACACTTGGACTATAGCACAAATGAGGAATTATATTCTATCAGAGGAATTGCCAAATCCTCTAAATCTTGGGGCTTGGGCATTGATATTGTTATCACAGAGATCAAGGAACTTCTGTAATATTCAGCAAAATGTTCTGAATTGTCTAAATGTTCTATGATTTGGACTGATTTTAGTTGTATATTCATCTTTTTTGGTTGTGATGTGACCAATTTTTATAGTATATAGCTCCAAATCGTAGAACATTTAGACAACTCCGAAATTATCTCCCTCATTGCAAGGAAGGCTTTTATTTTAGTTTAGTGAGATAACAGACCATTGATTTGTTGTTCTAAAAACCATATCTGTCAGATTAGTTTTGTAAGATCGAATAAAATATCTGTCTTTAATACATGTGAGGACAAGCTTTGACAATGCTTTTACTACAACCTTAGAGAAACCTGACTGTGCAAGATAAACTATTCTTATTTGTGTTTGCACATGCGCGGCAGATGAATGAACAGAGGAAATCAAACAGTAACAAGTAATCATAATTCATAGATCCTTCGAAAACATTCAAAGCTGTAACATTCCTAACTAGTTAGTAACTGTTGACATGTTTTCTTGTCACCCATCAACTAGAGTGATTTCAATTCATACTTAATCAAGTGGAGACCAAATTTCAAAATTTGAAAAGTGCTAGATGACTGTCACCTATTGATCATGAAGACACAGCAAGTATTTAAGAATTCAGAATCAGTTTATAATGTTGCAGTTCTTCTTCACGCAAGGCCAACAGGGATGGTTTCTTTTTTGAACAAAAGAGAAGAAAATAAAAGTATACCAAAAAGAAGGCAATTGCTTGTGTTCATCCTTGCATTGGATAGTCCTATGTGTCAGCTTTGTCCAACATTTTACGGAATAAAAAACAGACGCCATATGCCCAAGATATTGCCAATTTTCTCACATCCTCCGTATTTCCGCAAACTTTATTTTTCCCTCCGCATTCATCAAATTGTACCCTTTAACTCCCCAACACTTAGTCATTTTCATGATTTTCCTTATTTCTCCGCATTTTTTTATTTTTATTCTCCACAATTTCTTATTTTTATATTAAGTTTTATTATGTTTATACTAAATTTTACTGCATTTCACTATTTTTACACTAAGACCTCTCCTTTTCCCTATTTCATGCAGAGTCTCCTCCCCTATTTCTTCTCTGCATTGACCAAACCCGCGCACCAGCATACCCACAAACCTTATTAAGTTTTACTAAGTTTTATGCGTGGACGGGGAGTCACCTGCACCCGCATCCTTGGATTGACCAAGCACCCACACCTACATACCTGCATTTCTGCAATCCTCACTTGCACCCACATTTTCATGTCACTCAAATTGCACCTGCAAACCTTATCAAGTTTTACTAAGTTTTACATACTGATGCGGAGTCACTTGCACCTGCATTGACCAAGCACCTACACCCACATACCCGCATTTTCGCAATCCTCAAATCGTACCCACATTTCTATGTCATTCAAATTGCACCTGCATGGCTTAGAGTTTTACTAAGCTTTACTACGTTTTACACTTGGTTTATCTCCCATGTTCATTTTCTCTGCATCTCCTCACTCGCAAACCCACATTATCCTTAACACTTAGAACTATGCATTCACATATCTTAAGTTTCTCCCCCACCTTTTTGTTTTTCTTTGGCACACCTCCCAATGACATGTGGCAGTGAAATGGACCTATCTTTGGTTGACAATTGGAAGGTATGTGTTGGACACAAATGACTAGGAAAATGACTTGGCGTGATGACTAGGCAGTGAGGTGGTGACCAAAAACTACACTATGCATAAGCTATGAAAGATCCCTTGGCTCTCTCTACTTCACACACAAATAATATTGGATGCCATGTTGCTTATAAACATGTTATGAGAACCTTGCCACAATGCATGTGGGATAAATAAGAGGGATTTACAAATCAAGGGGAAAGAATTCATGTGGAAGGATAGATCAATGGTTGTTGAGTCCCTATCTTTTGGAGGCCATAACTTTTGATCCCAATGTCCAAATTGAAAAAACGAGAGCTCGTTGGAAAGCTAGAGTTGTGAAGAACCTGGAAATAGTTTCCACAGCTGAAATGATAGCTATTATGTCCTAAAAATCAAAACACAGTCGTACTATTTTTGGCTTGGCAACAAATTATTTTTGAAAATTTAAAAGAAAATTTATGAATGTGTAAAGTGGTCCTAATTGGGAGGCATGAATAACTAAGTTCACATTTACAAAGGCGCGTTAATAATCATTAATATTTTCATAACTGTAGCACCGTTACATGAATATATTCAAGAATGGTTGCACAGTGCGTTAAAAACAATCGCTAATCCACCGTAATCTTGAAGGTCAAAGAAACGGTTAGGACAGTTCCACTCGTGATGCTCCCTCTTATTTAAAGAATGAAAAAGAAGCCATGGTGATTCTTCTTTGCTATCATTTTTGTGAGTACAAGCATTTGTCTGAAGCATTTCCCTCACTTTTATTTTTTCTTAGTCTGCAAATCATCCAGTCTTGTCATTTGGAATGTTATCTGTATACAAGACCAATTTCTGACTGCTTCTTTTGTCTTCTAGGTTACCTATGCTTGATATATGGTCCACAGGAGCTTCATCCCAACCTGTTATCACAGGATTTGTACTTGTGCAAAAGCCACCACAAGATACCCAAATCTTGCATAATTATGGAAGAAACTACCATTGCCACCTTAATAGGATCTTCCCTCATTTTAATGATGGAAGAGGTCCACCACAAGGGAGGCTTCCCCGGTGACCTCAAGGGATCAAATAACAACTTTAGTAGACAAGCCTACCGCCCCCTATCTCAATCGCCAATTTGGTTGGTCTAGGTCTAGGAAAGAGAGGCTGTGATGTAGTTTGTTGTACTTGCCCAGAACAAGAACACTTTGCAGCATATATATAACAACTTCCGAACCAAAGTATGCAATCATAACCTCTTTTAGACACTAGACACGTTAGTTAGCTATTGCTGTTGTAAATTGCAGTAGTAAATCAATCTTATAACAACAATAAGTATTTGGCAACAACAACAAGATAAAGTGCTAAAAAATGTAGCAATTTAACATGGAAAGTAAGCTTTCATCAAGCACAAGATTATCCAAATGCTAGAAGAGATTTCTGAACAAGTTAGGCCACCTTTAGATGAGTGTATGTAGCAAATTAATGTAGTTTAGATGGTTGTAGAAAACTTTTATAACAGCATCAATTAATATAGTGAGTTTTCTAGGATTAGAGTTAGTAGCATTAGTAGAACACTTGAGAGATTTGAGAGAGAGGTTTTATTGATCACTTTCACCACAAGAGTAGCTTCAAGACTAGTGCCTTACCATTCTAGGGCTATGGAGTCTCAAATGCATCCAAGCTGGAAGGTTGATCTACTTGAAACCAAGAGGTAGAGTCCAAACCGTAAGGTGCAAGCACATTTGGACCTTAGGCTTTAGACGTTGAGGAGAAGGACATCACATTTGGACAAAGATAGCGCAACTGGCAACTGGTACGAAACAATTGGGCAATGTGCACTAAAAGAGGAGAACTAATGAGATGTGTAATAATGAAATGAAATTGCCTTTATTTATACTAGTCAAGTCACCTTATTTTACTGGCAAGGCCGACTATACTAGTCAAGTCACCTTATTTTACTGGCAAGGCCGACTTGTCATTTTTTGTCTCTTAACTTTATTTTATTTCTTTTGTTGCTTTTACAAGTGTTTCTTCAATGCTTCAATGGAGTCGACTTGATCTTCTTGTGATTTTTGGATTCTTCTTCAATGGTTTTCTAGACATTTCCTTGTTGTCTTGGATTGCTTCTTTCATAGAAACGTTTCTCATGAGCCATGTTGATGATCCATTTCCACACAACTGTGTCCAACACCTCGGGTCTTATACCCGTCCTTGTCAAATCACCATGACTAAGGACGAAGACCACACCTGGGTCATTCACCACAGGTACACCCCTATGAGTGAATGTCAACCCGATGCTATCTGACACGTGGAAAGCACCTCAAGCACCTCGAGTCCATATCACTTGTCATGATCAAGGAAAGGACCACACCTGGGCCCATTTACCACAAGTACACCCTTGTGATAAATTTATCCTATATGCATTGGTCTGCAACCCAATCTAGGATAAGGTATTCTTGATGCTTACTAGGGCCATTCACCATAGGTACACCCCTATGGGTGAATGGATTCCCAATGCTACCAAACACTAGAGGAACACTAGCACCTCGAGTCTTATGTCCTTCAAAGATTGTGCCTGGGCCATTCACCACATGTACACCCCTATGACTAAATTTTTTCCTAATGCCACCTTCTGGAGATCCATCAACACCTTGAGTGTTTTGTCCTTCAAATACTACACCAGGGCCATTCTCCACTGGTCAAATCACCATGACCAATCCTGGGAGAATGTCTTCCCAATGTTTCTCAAACATCAACAAGAAGGAAGGCCCCTTGACTTTGAAAGTAGTCAACTTAAAGGAAAAAAACTTAATCAAACCCATTTATGAAAAAAAAATGTTGGCCATACTACATGTAATTAAGAAATGGTTCCCTTATCTAATAGGAAGACACTTCAAAGTAAAAACAAATCATGATAGTTTGAAGTAATTCTTGGAGAAATGATTATCTTTAGAAGAGCAACAAAAATGGTTCACAAAGATGTTAGGTTATGAATTTGAAATTATCTACAATAAAGGAAAACATAATAGTGTAGATGCACTTTCAAGGAAAGAAGAAGAAACAAAGGGTTTACTATGTGTTATTTCTATTCTGCAATCCGATTGGGTGGAAGAAGCAAGGATAGAATGGAAGCAAGATGAAGAGGTATGCAAGATTATTCAACAGCTACAAGAGGACCCCAATGAATTACATAAATTTGTATGGAATAATGATTTTCTATGGTATCATGATTAGCTCTATTTATGTAAGAATTCCAAACTCAAACAAAAGGTCCTTCAGGAATTGTACACTTCTCCTATAGCAGGACATTCGGGGTTCTTGAAAAAATACCATAGGATCAAGAAGGAATTTTTTCTGAGAAGGTCTTAAAATTGATGTTCAAAAGTTTGTGTATGAATGTGTGGTCTGCCAATAGAATAAGCGAGATACAATTAAGATGTCAAGTCTCCTACGACCATTAGCTATACCAATTCAACATTGGGAATAAGTTTCAATGGATTTTATTACGGGTTTACCCAAATCTAAAGGAAACACTGTCATCATGGTAATAGTGGATTGACTAAAAAAGTATGCCCACTTTTTCTCTCTTTCTCATCCTTTTAAAGCAAGTATATGAGTTGCAACATTCATGGAAACATTTCAAAAGATACATAGAGTCCCTAAGTTTATTGTAAGTGTCAGAGATCCAATTTTCACTGGAAATTTTTGGAATGAATTATTTTCTTGTTTGGGTACTCAATTGGCTCATAACTCATCTTACCATCCTCAATCAGATGGGAAAATCGAGATTGTGAATAAATTTCTAGAAGGATATCTTTGTTTCTTTTCATAAGATAAATAGAGACAATGGGTCAAGTGGTTTCCCTTGGAAGAATGGTGGTACAACACATCCTTTCATACTTTATAAAAAATGTCCCCATTTATGACACTTTATGGATATCATCCTATATCCATTACATCTCCCTTGAAAGGGACTACAAAGGTACATGCAGTGGAGGACCACATAGGGCACCACCAAGAGGTTATTAAACTGTTGAAGGACAACTAAGCTATGACACAAAATAGGATGAAACAACAAGCAACTCAACATCATAGTGAAAGGGAATTTGAAGTGGGAGATTCGGTATTTTTTAGGCTACAACCATATGAAAAAATTACCCTCAAGAAACAAAAGAAGGATAATAAATTAGCACCCAAATATTATGGTCTCTATAAGGTGTTTCAAATGATTGGAAGTATGGCTTCCAAATTGGAGTTGTCGCCATCTTCACATGTACATCCAGTATTCCATGTTTCTTTCTTAAAGAAGGTAATCAGTGACAAGACCCCAGTCCAAACTATTTTACTAGAGATTAATGAAAAATGAAAAATCATACTAGAATCAGAAACAATACTTGAAACAAGGATTAAGCTACTGCAAAATCAAGCAATTACTAAGTACCTCGTCAAATGGAAGAACTTACCAGTGGAAGAGGCAACATGGGAAGATGAGTTCTTCATGCAGAAACACCCATAGTTAGTCAAGTGTTGAGGAAAACACTTGTTTGAAAGGGAGGGGCATGTTAATCCATAGACATATACCCATGCTAAGTATAAAACCCTTTATGAAGCCGTAGAAATTTAATTATTATATTTCTATTGTTATATTTGTATGTAGGCTAGAACCCTTCATTGTACCCTTTTTCTCCTATATATATATATATATATATACCAAGGAGACCTAGTCTTAGGATCATCTCATATTGTATTATGAATTTGATATATTGTAAAAGGAGGTTTCCCCTTCGAAGTAGATTGTATTCCTTGACTTTTGATCTTTTTTAAGGCATTGGATCATAACATCAACATCTTAGAACATGAAAGTTGAGAGCTATGAAATTCTTGTCGGCACCAATTTCTTTTCGGATATGAAAGAGATTGGAGGATTTGAATGTCGATGCATTTCCATGTCGAGGCAAAACAAACTTTCAAGGCCATGAAACACACGTGGTTCGCTTCATTTCCATGTTAATTGTGTGGTATGAGCACCCCCTCCACACTCTCTTATTCTTTATTACATGTATGTTCTTTGGTCCTTGAGATCTCCAAGCTTGTGATTAGGACTAATTTAGGTCTTCACTTTTTCTGCAAATTTGTTCTTTCTTTCTGTGGTTATGGATCCAGTTCATAGTCACCACCTTCCATATTCTTCTTTTTTTGGTCTTTCATTTTTGCATTGTTTCATTGACTGGTCAAATATTTTTGACTTTTTTTTATTTGTAAATAAAAAGTTTGTATTACCTTAAAACGCAAAAAAAAACGATACATGTCCAAACATATGTCAAAACCCACCACTTGTTTTGCCACATGCATGGAAACCAGAAGAGTTGGTCTGCAATGTTCATAGGAAATCCAATATACCATAGTTTGTCTACAACATAATTTGATTGTAAATGCATCCTAACTAAGACTGATAACATAAAAATAAAGAAACAAAACTTGAGGCGAACCATGACTTCCATCATGGTGGATGGTGAAGGAAAATGACTCGTAGCATGTTGGGCAGTGACTCTTTGCAGGCTCACTTGACAGGGAATCAAACAACATATCCAAACATCTGTTGAGGGTTTGTTGGTTGTGGAGTTGGTCATCCATATCTCGTCTCATCTCAAAGATCAGATTTAAATTGTCCTTTGTAAGTCTGCGAGGACTAGGAAAATCATGGCTTCCCAAGGATAGATGGGTTATCTCACCCATATGCAGCTTCATATGGGTCTCCTCCTCATCCCAAAAGTCATCTGAATCAATCTCGGTGGCTTCATTGTGCGGTCTGTTGATATTTGGAGCTGCTCCTGGAGCTGCTCCTTGTATGAAGTCGTCCTTATTTTGTGGAGGGATTTCCTCCTCCACCACACAAGTGCCCATAGAAATATTAAGATAACTCAAAGGGAGGGCAGTGCCAATTGGTGGTGTCTTCTCTATGATGGCCTCCCCCCAAATAGGAGGAATCCCCTCCTCCACTATACAGCCACCATAATTTAGCTCAGGGTCAGGAAATTGGGGCGTAGGTTGGTCATCGCCGCACCATCTTTGGTTGGAGAAAGGATGCCTGACAAAGATGCTACCGAGATTGAGAGGTAGAGAGGGCAGGTCTATGTGCAAGTGTCATCCTACTAGATTGTAGTAGACCGACTTACGTTTGGGCTTGTCTCTCTCACGAGGCATGGCATCAACACCACTATGGGAGGAATTGAGGAAGAAGCTAGATGCGGGGGAAGGAAAATTAACATGGGTTTAGCTCCCTCAGAAGGAGTTTATAGGTGAAAAATGAAGAGCCAAAAGCAGACACGGGAAAAAATAACCACACCAAGATATTACCTATATGATGACAAGAGAAATGGCAGTTTGGGGTGCCATGAATACTACGGTGATGTTGTCTTGTTTCATCGTACTAGCTTCGGATGGCCAATCTTGGTGCGCAATTAAACTCCCATGATTGTCCCAACACTCTAACTCCTTTCGAATTGAATGTTAGGCATAGTGAAATGACATAGGGGGAGGTGGATGGCGAGGGGATTTAACTACACTCGTCGCTAGAGTGTCATGTATCAAGTGGTCGACAGGTGTCACCCCATCCAGGGGGAGGCAGTCGTGAAGAGATAGCTCTTTGCAAAGGGTTAGTAGCTGCGAGTCAGGATGATATTAGGAATTGAGAGTGAGGATCTCTGCTTGAGTGGTAATGCCTTCATTAGTTAATTTATTAGCAAATTTTTTGGCTTCATGTCTTAAGTGAGAAGTGATGAGAGTGAGGGAAGGATGAAAAATGGATTGTTAGTAAGATAAAGGTCCTAGAAGGTGCCAACTTGGAGAAATCTTCTCTGGATCAGTCCCATTTATGATTTTGGCTACCAAGGAGATGGTTATTTTTTAATTTCCTTCAATTATGAGGTGAGTTAAGATAATATCTGAGGCTAGTTGAATACCCTTGATGAGACCCCAAAGTTTCGCTAAGTTGTTCATATCATGCCCTAGATATCCTGCTATAAGGTGTCAGATTTTCCCTATGTTATCTATAATGACTGCTCCAAATCATGTTGGGTCAGGATTTCCTTTTGAGGCACCATCAAAATTCATCTTCCAAAAATCGAGGGTGGAGACAACTCCAGGTGGAAGGGTTTCGGGAGGTGGGAGTTGTGGGAGATGTGAGAGTAAGAGGTGATTTGGGAGTTATCAATTTCCAAGAGGAAAAGATAAGGGATTCAGGAGGTTCAGTGGGAAGGTCATCCTGGGTCTAGGGAAGATAAGGGATTCAGGAGGTTCAGTGGGAAGGTCATCCTGGGTCTAGGGCTAAGCGTGGATAGTTTTATGTATGCTCTCAAAGATCCTTGACCAGAGAAGTGAGGGGGTGGAGGATTGGGAATGGAAGATGCGTCGATTTCTTTCTTTCCAGAGCCGCCACACTACAAAGCCTGGAAAGAGTTACCAAATCATGTTCAGGAGTGGGATTTTGAAAACCTCAGAGCCCTAGTCCCCGATAATGATGATGATAGTTGTCCTATCTCTTTTAGTTTGCCTCATGATTAGATTAGCTTGATCCTAGATCATACTATTGTTGGGGCATAGATTAAATATGTGCTCCATTGTTTCTTCTTGTTGTTGGCATAGGTAGAAAATTGAGGGTCCAATAAATCCATACTTCTTGAGGTTGTACCAGGTTAGGATTTGATTCTGAACCAGGAGCCCAAGAAAGGTGGAAACCTTTGGCTGGAGTTTGGTTTTCCAAATTATGTGTCAGATATGCTCTTTCAACTGATTGTGAAAATTTTTCTAGAGATGGTAGGATTCTTTGATTGTGAACATTCCTGAGGGGGTATACCCCCAACAAATAATGCCCATCTCCTCACTAATGTGGATCTTTATTTTCCCTACTATTTTTTACCAAGGTTGCAGATCGAGATATGTTGGAAGGTTGATATCTTGTGGAAGCAGTTTCCAGCTATGTCGAGGGGGTTGAGGAGGGACATTAAGCCAGAGGTCATCCAATTTTAGATGCCAACTCTTGTATATGGTCTTGATAGGGGCGTAAGTGTTCCATTGTTTGCAACGAAGGTAGTTGCTGCCAAGAATCTATCCAGAATCGGGCATGGTGTCCATTTCACACTTCCCAAAATGCATGAGTTTGAATGAGTGGGTGGTTTTGCCAAGCTGAATTCGAAATATTAGATCCATGGATCTAATCATCTAGTCGAATGAGATGTTCTTGTGAAATTTGGGGGGTATATTTTTGCCTCTAGAGTCATGCCCAAAGTTCCTTTGGGTACTTGATCCAATACCACCAAATTTTAACTCCCATTATATTGTTGAGTTTTCCCGGGTCTCGGAGACCCAGTCCTCACAAGGATGTTGGTCTGCAAATTTTTTCCCAGCCGACAAGGGCCCATTTTTTCCCTTGTTTGTGACCGTTCCAGAGGAAATTTCGTTGAAGGTTTATGATTCTTTTGATGATAGTTTGTGGCACTGCTAGAGATGAGAACATGTAAGTTGGAATAGCTTGAAGGATTTCCTTTAAGAGGATAATCCTGGAAGGGAGATTTAGAGATCTGAAGGCCTAAGAACTGAGGCAGTTGGAGATTGAGAGAATAAGGGAGTCCCAGAAAATATTTCGCGGCCGATTCTGACAAGGGTAGGCCTGGGTAGTCAGATGAAAGGGAGATTCTTGGTACGCCTAAGAGGCGAGAGATGTGTTGTTGGATTACAGGAGGGGTGTTGAAGAAGAATATATGGGATTTTTCCAAATTAAAAGTAGTTACAGAGGCTTCATTGAAGTCAATGATGATGGATTGGAGTTTGATGGATTCCCAAGTTGTGGCGGTGTTCATAAGCATCGTATCATGTTGGCACATGGGCATACCCATGGTTCAACTCCAAGAGCACACCAACAAGCCCTAAATACTGGCCCTTTAGGCAACACCTGAGAGGCAGATGCAGTCTCACCCGAAGTAGATATGGGGGGTTGCAGGACACATATGTCTACAACCAAGGGAATACAAAGTGGATCTAATACAAGAACAACATAGCATCTAGATATCAGTTGCCAGCTTAAATCTACTTCGCACAACTATCTATCATATCTAACACAATAATGCAATAACAGTATATCCATAAACAAGAGAACAAAACATAAATCACACACAACACAAAGATGTATGTGGTTCACCCTCTCCCTTGGGATACATCCGCAGAACTGTGCTTTATAATATATTAAGATGAAAGCATACAATTCTTATATGTGCTCTTAGCTAACAGATCTTCTCTCTTTTTCTCTGTCTTCCCCTCCAGTGCACCCAGCTGCAGGGTGATCTTCACACCCAGCTGAAGATCTTACAA
>CBVK0100408778.1:0-12982 GCA_900067695.1 Picea abies | reverse complement strand
TTGGCATCTATCTATGCATGTTAGTAGAATAGTGAGTTAGCTAAATCGATCGGGTTCGAACAGATTTTTTTAAAGTGAAGTTTGGTTAATTGAAAACCGTAGATCCTCGAACGCTTTAACAACAAACATCTGAACAATTGTACAACTGAAACCCTTTGTGCAGTGTTTTTTATCACTTGGCGTTCGGTGAACCGATATTGTATATACTCAGAACACTCTTACAAACAGAGGGTCGATTGTAAAAATCCCTTTTTCAGTGTTGAGATCATTTGGAATCCTTTCTGTAAATTTTGGAGAATAACTGGTCATGGATGTATGTACTTGATGTTAACGGATTGTAATTGTTCATAATATATCAAAGGTGTTTTCAGTGTTTTGAGATCATTTGGAATCCTTTTTGTAAATTTTGGAGAATAATTGTTCATGGATGTATGTAATTTATGTTAATGGATTTTAATTGTTCATAATATATCAAATATATCAAAGGGAGTTCATGCTTGGCATTTCTGACTACTTTGTTTTTCACAATATATTTGTCATTTGCATTTGTAAGAATTAATGAACTCTAAGAATTGAACTCTAGTGGGAAGGATGACAATCATTCCTCTCAACCACTTATACTAAACATAATTGATAATAAATTAAGTTTATATACACATATTATACATTAAAACTCTAAACTTAAAAATATACAACCCTAATACATAGTTATTAAAAAGATTTTTTTTTTCATCTTTAAATATATAAATAAATCTAATAATAATTATTTAGAAATACTAAGCCTACTATTAGTGACATAATTTCCAAAATGAGAGATAACAAATTATATCAAATATATTTAAATATCATAAATAAAACTAATAATAATTATTTTAAAATACTAAGCATATGATTAGTGACATAATCTCCAAAATGGAACACAACAAAATATATCAAATATATTTAAATCATGAAATGATTTATAAGGTAATTAAAAAAACAGTTTCATTGTTATTCTATTAGAATCAAATGAAACGGTTAGTCTCTCCTTCCTATCTCATTTTTAACAAGTAATAAAATCTACAGAAAGCATATAGCGACATTTACAAAAATATCACAATTGGAACATCTATAATGTTCCAAACTAGAAAATGTAAAGTTTATCTGCATAGACAACAATTCCATCAACAAGATCTTCATAATAGAGCCAGCCAATATTTCCTTTAAGGGCCTTCTTGGAGAGGTTTCCTTTAAGGGCCTTCTTGGAGAGGTTGTCAACTAACTGCCTATGTACATGCATAAATTTGATAGATTCAAATTTGTCATTTAGACTTCTTATCTTGTCCTTCCAATAGTTGAGATATATCACGTTCAGACTAGATTTGGAATTTATCCATTCAATAGTGACCTTGGAATCGCCGACAACCATCATCTTTTTTATGGAAAAAATAGAAGAGAGTAATAATAAACCCCATGAGCCCAGGAGTTCGACTTTCATATTGTTTCCATTGCCACCTGCAAAGTGTGCTTTGACTATGTGATCTGCAGTGATTTTTAAGTAGATTCCAATGCCACATACATTATCATTAGTTGCTCCATCAAAAAGACCAATAGGAGTATCATAAAAAAAAATTGGATTTAAAATATATTCCATTCTGTCTTCCTCCTCTTTGACTGAGTAATCTTTGAACAAGAGGATAATTTTGGTGAAAATCATAGGATCTAGTCTATTCCGGTTTTCAAATAATATTTTGTTTCTGAATTTCCAAATGCCCCAAATGACCAAGAAATGAATATATCTCAATTTTGGGAATTGTATAAACCAGAGCTTCAAGTTTTCCTCTATGGAAGAGAAATTCCATTCACCTTCAATCTTAAAAAAATTTATAACTTCAGATCAAATTTTTTGTGTTTTGGAACAGTGCACAAAAAGATGGGTTGTAGTTTCTTCATTCCTTAAACAGAGACTGCAAACAGAGGGACCTATACCTCCTCTTTTTTTGTAATTCACCCTAGAGAGAATGTTGTCCTTTAAACACAACCACATAACGCAAATCATCTTAACTGGAATGTTCACTTCCTAGATAGATTTGAGCCACCATCTTATTTCTTCCATATGGATTGTGTATAAGATGCACTGATAAGCTAAGTTTGCGATGACTTCACCTTTCAATCTGTTCCATGTCCAAACGATCTTATCATTTGTATTTTTAAGATGGATACCACTGCTCTTTAATATGTTACAAATTTTTCCCATTCAGTTTTCAGTGCATCTGATAATCCAAGCTGATTAGACTCTAACCAGATTTGATTTGATCTAGAAACATCAACTACAACTGCTTGTGCCATAGTAAAAATGTTTGAGCTATTTAAGAACTGGATTAGTGGAATTGACAATTTAAAAGAGGACTTGCAGCCAATAAAAGGATCATGCCCTAAAACAACTCGATTACCTAAACCAATCTCCCAGGCAAGCCACCTTTTGATGATCGGGAAAGAGTACATAAATTTTTTCCATATGATACAAGTTCCCTGGGAATTGTGATCTTCTCTTCGCAGCCAAGAAATAATATTAACTCCTTTTAAATATTTTTTGTTTAGAACTGTATTCCACAGACATGTTCCAAATAAACCTCTCCAGCAGGATTTTGCAGCCAATGATTGTGCAAACCAAGAGATATTCTTTATGCCCCATCCTCCATAATCTTTTGGTCTGGCAATATTTTGCCATTTTGTAAGATGATATCCTGAGCCCTTTTTCCCTCCCTTCCAGTTGAAGTTTGTAATAAGGAGTTGTATACGGTGGATAATGGAGGAGGGAAGTTTAACAAGACTAATCCAATAAACAGGGATACTCTGAAGAATAGAATTGGCTAAAGTGAGTCTACCTCCTAAAGAAAGCCAATGAAAGGTCCAATTTCCAATCCTTCTTTCAATTTTTTCTAGTAGCCAAAGGCAATCATTCACCCTATAATTATTGGGTTTAAGGGAAAAACCCAAATATTTCAAACCTTGATCAAGGCTCTAAATATGAATATTAAAGACTGAAGTCAAATTGTGTTCTAGGATCTGATCTATGTTTTGAAAAAGAAAACACGACTTCTGACAGTTTACAACCATTCCAGAGGCAGAACATGAATATTAAAGACTGAAGTCAAATTGTGTTCTAGGATCTGATCTATGTTTTGAAAAAGAAAACACGACTTCTGACAGTTTACAACCATTCCAGAGGCAGAACAGAAATTTGAAAGGATAGTTTTAAAAGACAACCAATTATCAAGTTTACCAGTTCCAAGAATGATTACATCATCAACAAAGAAGAGATGTGAGATAAAAGTGCTAACAATAACTTTTAGGCCTTGAAAAGATCTTGTGTTCACGGCTTGAATCATCAGTCTACTTAAACATTCAACAACCATAAGGAATGGTAAAGGAGATAGAGGGCACCCTTGTCACAATCCCCGATGAATTTTGAAGAAATCAGTTGGAACACCATTAACTAGAACAATCATGTTGACTGAGGTGATACAACCCATAATCCATTGAGAAACTCTCTAGTTTAAACCAATATGATCGAGAAGCAATCTAAGGAATTGTCAACTCACTTTATCATAGGCCTTCTTTAAATCAAGCTTCAGAATAACTATACTTTTCTTCCTTGTCTTTGCAAATTGTAAGCGTTCTTGAGTGATTCCAACAACATCAAAGATCAGTATGTCCTTGAGAAAACCGAGCTGCTCACCAGAAATGCAGGAGGCTAATTTTTCTTTGATCTGAGAGGCTATGATTTTAGAAATAACTTTATAGACAAAATTGCACAATGCAATAGGTCTAAGATCATTGAAGGTAACAGGATTACTAATTTTGGGGATGAGAGCGTAAAAGGTTGCATTTAGAGCCCCTAGAATTTGACCTGTGGATCTAGATTCCTCCACAGCATTGAGTAAATCCTCACCCATAATGTCGAAGAAGGTTTGAAAAAGTTCTTGTGTCCAACCATCTAGACCAAGAATTTTCTCTTTTGTCATTTTACTGATAGTTTCTTGTATTTCTTCAATTGAAACAATGTTGTCAATCTCCTCATTATCATCATCATTAAAGAAACGGGGGACATTCTTAAGAACTTCAACTTGAAGGTCAATGTCTTCAGATTCTATAGCGCAATATTGTGCTTTAAAGTGATTAAAATCCATCTCTTTTAACTCAGATTTAGTAGATTTCTTCTATGAGAGTCAAATTTGTGAAAAAATTTAGTATTTTTGTCTCCTTTCTCAATCCAAATAGCCCGACTCCTGAGTCTCCGGGAGGCTTCTTCAATAGCGAGTATAGAATCCTTCCTATGATTGATTGATTTTAATAAGTTCAAATCTTCTTGCTCAAAAATATGAGAAGGGCACCTTTTAAAGATTTCTGACAACTTTTGTTCAATGGAAAATAATTCTACTTTAAGTTGTTTATTTTTTGTGATCTGTCATTTTATAATAGATCCCTTCAAATGATTAAGCTTAGCGCATAGTAGAAGGATCGAAGAACTTTCTGTCCAGATTTTCATCTCTTCCCAAGTGGACCAAACCAAAGAAAGGAAGCATGGATCTGTAATCCACGAGGAGTTGAATTTGAACGGAGGGGCAGAAGAACGGGAAGCCACTTCGAATTGCAAATAGACCAGATTGTGATCGGAAATAGTAGAATTTACGACCCAGGTACGAAAATTGCAGTGATTATCAAGAAGCTTTGTATCTAAAAGGAAACGGTCCAATCTTTTAGAAATACCTGCAGGTCCTGCTATACCATTCCTCCAGGTTGGAGACAAGACGAAAGGTTGAATGTCCACTAATCCCGAGCTGTGAAGGATATTAGAAAAGAAATTGGCCAGAGGGTCAATACGAGCCATGTTTCCCCACACTTCTCTAGAAGATAAGGTGAAGTTAAGGTCACCTCCAATAATAAGATTATCCTCACACAGCAACCCAGAATCTGAAAGTTATGTCCAGAAAGTTTCTTTGTCTTTGTAGGGTGCATAACAGTTAAGTAGTTTTATTGTTTTCATTGAGTGATTTAATCTTCCTTCCAAGAAAATACATGCAACTGTGCCAAAAGAAAAAAACTCAGCATAAGTTGGGTTCCAACCAGTAAGGAGACCTCCGGAGCACCCTTGTGAATCTAAAGCAACAACATTCCATTGTGGCAGACATTGAAGAAAGAGGGATTTTGCCTTTTCACCCTCCACCAACGTTTCTTGAAGAAAAACAATGTCAAGTTTGATCTGTTGAAGCAACAGTTTGAGATAGGTGATTTTAGTGGGACCCCCAAACCCACGGAGATTCAATGAACAAATAATCATTGGGAAACACCGTGAAGTAGTTGGCTTGCTCTAAGGGCTGAAGAGGTGGGTCTGTTGTGATCAGGGGAAGGGGAAACAATCGGGGGTAGGGGAGAGGTAGAGGGAGTTTCTATGTTAGCGGAACTTGAAATACCACCATCTATTGATCCAGGAGGCTTTTTAGGGGTCGAAGACAAGATGTTTTCCGAACCGTCACATTAGAACAATTAGTAAGAAGAGGTGTAGAAAGATTGGTAACAGGAAGGGGATGGGAGATAAGGGCGTGATCGAAAGGGTCAAAGGGAGCCTTGAATTAGATGATGGGGAAGGGTTAACCGAAAGGTTTGTAGGGGAGAAGGTTTTAGGAGGGGAATCATCAAGAAGTATAGCAGAAGGAGTTACGGATAAAACATGAAAGTTGGAGGGGATAAATTTGGGGAGGATGTGCTCAGTTTGGGGTAATAGAGACCGTGAGCAGTCCAAAGGGGCATGGATCTTTGAGGGATCAAGAGAAAAGTGTGGTGAGCCACGACTATTAAGGTCGGTAGTGTTGGAACCATAATGAAGACTCAAATCATCCATTCTTTTCATGAGGAGATCCCAAAAACCTCCAAAAATATCTAATACCCAAGTTTCATTATTTAAAAAAACAAAAATTCATCTGCAGAGATTTTTTGAAAGAAAGTTGGAAAACAAACCTGCATCTTACCAAGAAACGAGTTGCGATCCGAAAGCTTGGGAAGAAAATTACCATCCTAATACACGACTATCAAAGGAGTCACAGACTGATCCAAAGAACATGTGTCCTTGAGATTCCCTGTCTTCCAGCAAAGATGACAGCGAAAGGGCTCCTTCCAGAAATCTACGGGTTGACAGAAAGAGTAATCCTCTACTGGAAACTGGGAGACCACTGACCAGGTCCAGCTCGACCAAAACCCACGCAACATTCTTGTTGACCCAATGAAGAGAACGCTCATTGAAAAAAATAAACTTCCCAACGGAATTAGCAACAACTTCAATGATTTGTTTAGACCAGAGTTCGATGGGAAAATCTGGTAACAACATCCACAGGAACATTTTGTTGAATGATTCAGTTAGAGGGTTGAAATCGAGAACCCAACGCTTGAGTATGAGAACTCCCCTATTTATAATCCACGGGTAGTTTAAAATTTTCAAAAGATCTTCTTCGGTAAGAAAATGGAAAATGAACCAGTGGTTGGAGAGTAGACTGAACTTCGGACAGTAACCAAGCACAGGTTTCCAAAAATCTTGGATCCAATCCGATAACTGTGCTTTGTGCAACCTAGTGTAAAAAAACTTACCGACCAGAGCCTTCTTTGATAAACTAGAGACTCGATCCATAGCAATATCCTTACCAATGATACAGCTAGAAGTGGGTTGTCTAACCTTCCAACATTTTTTCTTGCGGTTTGAGTGAGCTTTAGAACCAGTGGCTCTGTTGTGACCGGCACCAACAGGGACATTTGAAAAGAATCTTTGTAGTTACAGGGGCTGGGGAAGGAGAAACGGTGGGAGCAACAGGAACAAATTGTGAAAGAGTACTAGAGCAGGAGCGTAAGTGTGGAGGCACCTGGAACTTCTTGTCAACCACGTGATCTAGGGCAGGTGTCTTTCCAACACACAACTCAGTCTTATTAATACTCAGACTCAGACAGTGGTTTATTTTGCAGAAGGATTGCAAGACACAAGTTGGATCTGTAAGCTCTAGCTCCTTGGACAGGGTTGAAAATCTGGTAAGACAGTTAGAAGGCGTGAAGTCTCGTATTGAAAATGTGCACATGAAAGCCAAAGCTTCAAAAATACACATTTTTTTATTTATGATATTGAATTATATATATATATATATATAAATCTAATAATAATTATTTAGAAATACTAAACCTACTAACATAATTTCCAAAATGAAAAATAACAAATTATATCAAATATATTTAAATCATAAATAAAACTAATAATTATTATTTAAAAATACTAAACATATGATTAGTTACATAATCTCCAAAACATGATTTATAAGTTAATTATGTCCAAGAACTTTTTATACAACTTGGAAACTTTTTATACAACAAAATATATCAAATATATTTAAATCGTGAAATGATTTATAAGGTAATTATGTCCAAAAACTTTTTATACAACTTTGAAACTTTTTGTACAACTTTCCCAAAAAAAAAACTTTTAATACAACTTCCCCCAAAAAAACAAACAACTTTTAATAAAATTCTTTAATAATTATGTTAAGGTAATTATGTTTGTAAGCCTACAAACATATTAAAACTTTAAACTTAAAAATATATAGCCATAATACATAGTTCTTAAAAAGAAAATCATTTTTTTTTTCATGATATTGGATTTTAAATATATAAATAAATCTAATAATATGATATTGGATTTTAAATATATAAATAAATCTAATAATAATTATTTAGAAATACTAAACTTACTATGACATAATTTTCAAAATGAAAGATAACAAATATATAAATATATTTAAATCATAAATAAAACTAATAATAATTATTTACAAATACTAAGCATATGATTAATGACATAATCTCTAAAATGGAACACAACAAAATACATCAAATATATTTTAATCATTTCATGATTTATAAGGTAATTATGTCTAAAAACCTTTTATACAACTTCTTTCAAAGTACTTTTAATACAATTTCTTTCTAGATTTTGTAAGCTTACAAACATGTTTAACTTTTTTTTCTCTCTTTTGTTATAATGAAATTCCTACAATCTTTTCACATAAAAATTGCTACTTTGTCGTTACAAACTAATTCTGACTTATTATTAAGCATGTTTATCATGAATGTGATGTAGATAATTATTATTCAATAATAAACCTTAAAAATGGTAGAATAAAAAATAATCTTAGGGAGGAGAGCATGTGGATCCAAATGACATGAGGACATAAAGTGCTTTGTGAGGGCTTAGATGCATTGATGCCATAGGGGATTTTGGAATTAGATTTCTATTTTGGTCAAAGTTATTGGGCATCCTTTTGTCTTCATTGAATTCTAACATTTTGGATATCATATTGGTTGGTTGGCTTCATGGTTCTCTTAGTTCACCATAAGGCATGCAAGAGGCCTTAATATGGCCACCCCACCCCTTGAGGCTCAACTCTTTTGCGTTGACTAACTTGCAAGGTGCACCTAAATAAGGAAGTGCTAGTAGCCATGGTTTCATCAAAGGTTCCACATGAGGTAGTAAAATCCATCTTGATTAAACACCCATAGACATAGATGTGAAGGAATATTCCTTTATCTATGATGTTATAAGTAGTGCACCTTGTTAGGGATTTTGTCAATCGTATTTTGCAAGTCTCGATTATCAAGACTTGGATAAAAGAGACACAAGAACCTCATGGATGGATTTTACAACTATATGAACATTATCGCAAGGGATTTTCAATTTTACTTTTAAAGACAAAAGCCACTTCCTTGACATTGTTACTTGTAGTGGTTCGATTTAGCACAACACTTAGGTTGTTTAGCTTATGTGGCATGAGTCATTCTTTGTGGATGAAGTCACCCAATTATTTGTTTCCCTAGTTTAGTTGGGTTGGATTCATAGCTTTTCAATTTCATGAATTCCTAGAGTGCATTTATGTGTCAGTCTGTAAGTTCATATTTCATGAGCCAACAAGGTTTCTCAACATGCGGTCTCAGAAAATGGTGTGCCTTAAAGTGTCATGATGAAAATATTTAAAGGAGTTTGTGTATATCTGATTGGAGGGAAAAGATATGCATTAGCTACTTTGATATATCTATCTCTAATATGTGTTTCATATGTTACAACCCTTTTCATAGTATTAAATATTATCCTTTGATGGCTAAAGAAAGACCCTTTCATTCACAAGATGATGGGACACAACAATTTAAAGCCCAAATGGCCCTACCCTCTATAAAAAATGAAGGTTGGGTGAAAGTAGTTAAAAAGGGAAAATATGTGCAAACTTGAAATCATCAATTGACCCCTATGGCTAGTCGTGGGCCAACGTAAAAAATACTCGTTACCTTAGTGATCCAAATTTAAGAGCTGAACAAACCGATTAACAGATTGAATACAATAAACATAGAGATATGAAGAATAACATAGATATCCAATGGACAATATCTTCTATTGAATAATGAAATAGGTTGAAACTGTAAAACACTGCAGAACTGAAACACTTGCTCGAATGGTGGTAGCTATCTCTGAGAAGAGATGTGGTTTCTACGTGCATCCGTCTGAGTAGAATGGATTACAATGAGGCTCCAAAGGCCTTTTTGATATTACTCATGAATAACAAAACCCTAGACATCCAAAAACCTAACCCTAGAAGGTGAAACACCAAAAGTCATGTGGGACCCTATGGGTAAGTTGGTACCTCAACTTCCCAGGGTCGTAAATTTTTCATATGACCTCTGCTTTAGGCACGTGATAGCCTGTTGGAAAGGTCTTTTAGAGAAATACACATTCCACCATCAAACTCTGACTCTATCTATAGTTGGACTATGGCAAGCCAAAAAAACAATGTTTAGGGCCCCAAAATGGCCTTAGAAGTACAACACGATGTGCTGACATGAAAACATACAAAATAATCCAGTTGGATTAGGCAAGAGGCCACTAGTATCCACCTAGAGGCTGTGTGGAGCTTTAGACAACCCAAAAAGTGTAAAACCCACAATTACAAAGAAGTACAGAAGAACATGTTGAACAAAAACGAACAAGAGGAGCCAGTTGGAATAGGTGGGTGGCCACCAATATCCACCTGGATCACTAAGTATTGATCAATGTCCCAATAGAAATTTCCAAGAAACTTAACGTTGTGGGTGATGTCATAAGGTTATGGTTCCTTGATATTGATTCACATCGGCGTGATGGATGAAATTTACCCACCAGCAACAACTCGTTTCTACACTACTATGGTGTCTTCTTGGTCTTTCAACTATTGTGTGATAGAGTTCAACGTGTCCTATGTTTCCTTCAATCTATCTTCAATTCCATTAGTCAAGGATTCAGTGGTCATGTTTGTATTCTATTGAAACTCCCATACTGGGACATTAAATCCATGCAACAATCATCTCACCTCTGCCTCCATTGTTTCAACCTTCTCACCATGTTTACACAACAAAGTCATCATTCGCTCAAAAATATTTTCCAAGTTACTAAGTCGATCCTTCACTTCGGGAATTTTTGGGTCTTTATATTCATCATTGCCTTCCACATGTGAGCCTACCATGGTTTTCCACCCAAGTGCCTAACTACTTCACAGATCAATGACCCAAGTCTCTGCTTGTCTAGTGAAACACCCAATTCCACTTCAACGAACCCAAAACTCTTCCCCTAAAATTCACAACCAACTTCAACCAACTTTGTCTTCAATATGCTATGATACCACTTGTCACAATGCCTCAGTCTACCCAGACTTTTTCGCTCGACTTGTAGTTCCCAAGTCATCCAACTCCTATGGTCATGTGACATTGTGGTGTTTTGGACTCGACGGCTAGACCAACCAAATCTTACTTCATGCAAACTACACCTCTTCACTCAAGGCACTCCCATAACCAACCTTGAGCTACAATGAGTCAAATTGCACCCTTCAACTCTATACATTACACAATCAAGGTGCATTCCTAGTGGTGGAAAACATATTCTCTTAAACAATTATGCAATTTAACACTTAACACAAGTATACAAGAGAAACGTCCAAGATGTGACATTAGCACAATTATATGTTTGGGAAACACCAAGACATGCCTAATACCCATATAATGATAGTGAACAAGATGTTACAAGTTATAATGCACTCACAAGAAGGAAGGCGTAGCTTATTACAATGTTACAAAGAACCCTAGCCAAGTTGTCTTCCTAACTCACCTCTCTTCTTCACACAATCAACCCCTTGTCATGACCGTAGGTCTATCTCACTTGGACGCTTCCTCAACTCAATCGACATATTTTTCCTTGTTTCCTTCACTAGATCTTGTGTCTCATGTGATTTATTTTGCTTGGCACTCTCTTATGTGATGATATTTGGCTCATCCAATTGTCTCCAATATATAGGCACCTACTCCTTCCTTCTGAAAAGTCATGCTTCTTGGAAACACAAGGAGCCAAGTCATCATTATGTCAATCATTTCTCCAAAGTTGCAATGATTCCACCACTTTCCCAATCATTTGGGTCATCTATGCACCCCAACTCATCCATGTACAAGTCAGCATCGTCCACTTCCTCAATCTTAGCCAACCAACTGAGATAGTTTTTTACGTGTGTTATTCCCAAGGAAGGCATACCCAAGATGTATACCTAGTGAGTGCACCCAATGAACATGATCCATGATGACATGCACCCTAAGGCACCTTGTCTCTCATCGTAACCTCCAAGTGTGGAGTTCTTGTACAAATATATCTTGGTCCAAACCTCCTCAATTCATCTATCCAAGTTCACACCCTTCATGGTCCATCCAACTTTGTGTCTTCCACAGCTCATCTTGTCCAACCGCAAGAGTGCCCGTCCGTTCAGTAACCTCAATATCCATGTCTTTCCTTCCTACGAAGGCATCCATGTCAGTCAAGTAGAGGTTCCTCACACCCTCCTAGCCGAAGGATTTACGAGAACCATTTCAGATCCCATGAATGGGATCTATCTCAAAATAATTTACTCTTCACCAATTGTATAGTGTACATTATGGTTTCATCTATCGTTTCTTAGTTTGGTGTGTTTCCCTTTGGTTTCTGTTGTGTCTTCATTTTTCACTCCATTGATTTTAGAACCTCCAATAAGACTTCAAAACCTAGTTTAGTGCTTCCATCCCAAGATATTTTCCTTTAGTGAGGCATGCTAAGGGACCTCTTAATCCTATGTTATAAAAATTTCATCATACTTGTAATATGGCTTTAGACTAAGCATAAAGTGATTATGCAAAATTAAAACAATGTGTCATGAATATTTATTCAAATGTTAGGTAGAGGTGGATATAACCACCCTAACCATTCACATATTGTATCAATACTTATGAAGGATTAAAGCAAAGTAGTAAATTAACTTTCCCACATCATATTATTGAGTTGATTTTTGAGCTTTGCGTGTTGTAATTTATTTCTTGGTTTGTAAATGTTGGTTTCGTAAAGTTGGCATCATTGATGCTATGAAAGTGGCCCTAAGTGGATGAAACATGGATGCAAACTTATCTTGGGTGGGTGACAATAGCACATCAAAACTTGCACTCGTCGAAATCCAGAAAAACTAAAAAACACAAGAGATATTACAAGAGGTAATTTATGCAAGAGTATTAATTAAAGATTGTGCTCAATTATCTTTCTAATATAAGACCATGTTGAGAATTCTTGGAAAAATGTTATGGAAAATGACCTATGGAATTTTCCAATACACATTGAATCCAAGAGGGGATTTTCCATTGCAAAGATTGCAACTTATTACTCAGATTTTCGATGGTGCTCCAAGATTGTGTACAAGTATGGTGCTCATGAATGTTTAAAGTTGTAGCGCACCCGCTGCGGCACTTTCTGATGCTATGTTTAATCGCTCTGATACCAAACTGTAGCACACCTTTCTACTACTTTGTTTAATCGCTCTAATACCAAACTGTAGAACACCTTTCTGCTACTTTGTTTAATCGCTCTGATACCAAACTGTAG
>CBVK0100408771.1:0-10181 GCA_900067695.1 Picea abies | reverse complement strand
GGGGGGGGGGGGGTCTGGAATGGAATTTTACTCTGGCAGGCCCCCTATCTATAAATGGCATGAATCTACTGGTCCCAAATCCCACCGCCTCTTACTATCTGACATACCTCATCACCTCATGACATCATTATCCACCTTTCCATAAGAGTCACATCCTGTAACTCCGTCAGTCCTTCTCCCTCGTTCACTCGTGGCAAGTCCTCTCACCATGTTTTTTTCCCCCAATCGATAACCACCACGTCACTCATCTATATCCCTCAGTCGTTGTCACCTTCCATATCATGTTCTAAATGACTCGTTGGCCATTTATTACTAGCTAACTTATTCGTTAACCAGTTGACCTGTCTCCCACACCCAATGGATACCCGTTTACTCAAAATTACCCTCATTCTTCATTCCTTCACCATTTACCTACTCATTGCACCAGAGAATTTATCCCATTTTCCTCTCCGTTATAGTCAGTTACCCACATCTACAGTCATCCCCGCTAACTTTGTTTTATTTGCAAGTATTGTTACAGTAATGGCGCCAAAGTCAAAACAAAAAGAAGGTGGGGAGAATCCTTTTCTCCCACCTCTTGTCGACCTTGACAGGATTCCTCTGGCTGACAAAGACTACTTAATCACAGACACAAAGTGTGATTTCGACTTCGCAGACCTACAGTCATGGCTTAAAGAAGTCTTCCTGGACCAGAGTGATGAAATTAGACTCTGGGAGTCCAACCTACCCTTATATCTCTTCCCCTAGATTCACCACTTCCCAGAATTTGCCCTCAAGTGCCAAGCCCACTATATCACCAAGAAAAAATCTATTCTACCCTCGTTCATGGAAATCTTTTTCCTCATCACGCCAGAAACCATCGACCAAATGATGCAGATATCCTGAGTCGACTCCACCTCGCCTTTTAACCTCGAGATCATCTCAGAGTTATACCAGAAGTTGTTGTTTCCTTAAAGAGCTCAGATTTTTGAGCTTTTTCTTCCACAATCTGCTCAGCTCCCCACTACAAACCCCCCTTATCCTTCCTCCATGTTCTCAACAAAAGGAAACCAGGTTATCACGTCGCTATGCACCTTGCTTGGTTATTTTTTAGATCAATGGGTAGATGAACCCATTCTGGGATTTTTGTCTATTTTCTCCATCGATGAGAAACCCACAACACAATTGGACTTCAACACATTCCTGGCGGACAACATTCACAAGAAATTCATCAATTTTTCCACAAAAGGCATGTTTTGGTATTCTTCAATACTGGCATGCCTGTTCGTTTTCTTCCAAGTGGAAAAAATTGCTTTTTCTATGCAGAAGATAAATGGAGATGGCAGACCCCAGGTAGTAACCGCATGGACTTCCCTGCTCAGACATAACTCCATGGAATTCAGTTTCAAGAAGTTCATCGATCAGTTCTACCACCCAGTGGTGAGTATGCTCAGCGGTATACCTGAACCCAGAATTAATGATGAATTTCAGAGGATCCTACATTTCTCAGACCATACAAAGACTGGTGATTGGTACTTGTACCAAAATCACACTGAGATCAGAGTCTATGGGTGCGAGTTGGCCCCATATAAACTACCCAAATACTTACCTGATAGAATTTTTTCCCTAGAATACATAAGGCAGATGATAAACTTAGATGATATTCACTTTGTGTCTTTGAAGAAGAAGCAACAACTTAGAATCAAAGAGAAGATTCGATCTTTCATCTGCAACAGTCGAGGCATTGGGGAGGAAGCAGACAGACTACTAAAGGAAATGAAATTCTTTGTTAGCTTCACATGGCACTATAATCCGTGCGGGATAATTTCCAAGATGAGAATAAAAACAAGAATATATTGTATGTTCACGTATCTAGGCTTGAGGTAGAAAAATTTGCAAACCAGACAGAATGGGAGCCAAATACTTTGGTTGAGATAGAACAACAGGACCTCTCGGTCACTGTATCACAGACAACCACACCATAGGATCCAAAGGAGAAAATGCCTAGGTAGGATCTATCACCTCTTATCACTGAAGTGTCATCAGAAGAATTTTGATTGCATACCAAGAGGCCAAAGGCCAGTCCAGCTCCTGACTCGGCTGGAGAAAAGACGATTCCATCCACTACAATGATGAAGGTTAATAGGTCGCTCCTCAGTACAAGTAGCAAGCAGATCATAACCACAATATTACCAAAGAAGCCTATGGCTACTCCACCAATCATCTAGCTGGGGAAGATAGGACCGAAGCTGAGTATCTTTGAGAAATACGATTTGTTCAAGAAAAAGAATCAGACTCTGACCAGCAGCACATACGCCTAGTTCTGGAAGCAGATGTCGACTGCACAACACAGGCTGCTATCGGCATTTGACACTGAGAAGGGCAAAATGCACATGGCATTCCTCTAAGCACAGGTACCAAACCCAAAGGTAATAACTGATTACAAAAGGGCAACTTTTGAATTCCAGACTAAGGACATGCATCCAGCTGATCAAATGGATTTGCACAGGCAAACTGGAGAAATGTTTTCTCCACGTTGGCACATGCTTCCACTACTGCCTCTAGGTTACAAGTGTCTTTGAACAACGTCCAGTTGCAGTTGAAGTTGGAGAAAATATCATCCTTTGCCAAGGATAATAGGATTAAGACGCTAGAGGAACTGGTCCTCAAGATCGGGTATGATCCCTCGAATGTGAAAGCAGTCGAGGAGATGATCAAGAAGAAAAATTCCAACATAGTTTCTTTGAGGAAACAATTGAAGCTACCACCAATAGTAGTCTCATAGGCAAAGGAAATAGCAGAGACAGAAGGAGAAAATGATGAGATGCTTAAGTTGATCATGGAGCAGAATGCACAATTGAAGGAAATGGAAGCTGAGATGGAGAAGCTAGTGAAAGAGAAAGAACAACCAAAACCCATGGAAGTCATTCCATTGAGTCCAGTTCCACTCTCAGGAGTGAGAACAACGTCACTAGTAGAAGTTCCATTGGCAAATCCACTGACGTCTCTGGAAAAGGCAGTTGAATTGGCTAATTCTATGGAAGAGATGAACTTGCAGGAGATGGAGATTAGCAGGCTCAAAAAGGAGATTGAGAACCTTCAGGAACTCAAATCTTCTTACCAAACCAGCTACTCCAAGGGAAAAAAAGTGTCAGGCCAGCTCAAACAAGAGTTGCAGCAACTTCAGAAGCAAACGGTGGCAGGCAAAACACTGTCCGAAGGCAAAGTAAGTGTCTGGACAGACATCACCAAGTCTATGAATAAAATATGGCCAATGATACAGATTATGTTTGAGAAAAATAAATTGGTGCAGAGAAGTAAACAAGCCATCAGAAAGATAATATTAGAACTGGGAGAGATTCCCACACAGGCTAATGAAATCATCAAATTCTTTAATTCTAAGACCAGAGAGGAGTTGGAAGAGCTGAGAATTGAGAATAGAATGGAGACCATCCTTGAGGTCAAGAGATTCTTAACCAAGAGAGGACTAATGATGTAGCTGGAAGAAAAGGTTCAGGCTATGGACCTATGGGTACAAAGGTTCTTCAAGAAGATTGAGGCTCTACAGAAGAAAGGTCTTCCTGGTTTGAAGGTGATAAATGACAAATTGATGACACTCCCAGAATACAAGAAGAGACTAGCTGATTTGGCTAAGGATAGTTTAAAATTTTCAGGAATTCAAGGCAGTATCACTGGCAAGGAATTCCTAGATACGCTTCAGTTGGACATCAACATATACTATGAGATCCACATATTCATCACCAAGCCTACTTTTTGCATGTACATAGAGATGGATGAAGTCTATCGAAGATTACTCAAAGTCAGCATTCCCAGTCATCTTCGATGGGAAGAGCTTTGCGACCTGATCGAGTAGTCGATGAGATTTCCCAACCCAGACATCTATCCAGTCAAATGAGGTCATGAAAAGGCCTCACCAATGGTTCACCCAGAAAACAACATGAAGTTTCGACACATCACCAAACAGTTTCCTAGATTTTTGTAATTTGTTAAGTTAGTTAAGCTAAAAATAGATTTACCACATCCTGATCTTTAATGACAGGATCGTTTGTAGTTTTGGGTTATAAATACATCACTTTTCAAAGTATTAAGGGTTGATCTTTATGCCCTAGGAGTTATCAGACTGTAATATTTTTCAAAGAGATCTTCCATTAATACAAAGAGGCATTTTCACAGGATTCTTGCGTGTACTCATTGGTGATGTTTTCCTTTCTAAGTTAAATGTTATTCTCGCTTAGTTATCGCACTGTTTTCTAAATATAATCTTTGAAATGAACAAGCGTTCCAGGATTTATCTTCGTATACCCTGTTTCTGACTTTAAAGATTTTAGTGTTGTATCTTCTGATTTTACGATAAATAAATTCTTAATTGCTTCTTTGTTTTAATTGACATTCTCACCTTTTCTGCTATTCCTCATTCATGCTGCTAAAAGAATCCACTGATTACATTATCTCGCCCTGTGAAAAGTTTCTTTGTTTTCTGGTTTAGATTTTATTTTCATGATACAGACCCCATAGCCCAATGGATGTGTAAAGCTCTCTTAGCCAACCCAATGAAAACTACAACAAACAAAACAAACATATTTTATTTACCTAGCCTAATATTACAGAGAGATCCCTCTCTGAAGCTGGTAGGGCTAGATCCCAACTTCGAAGTGGTTGGATAAAGTTACCTCCCGTAGATTTCTTCTTTTTCGACAACCTCTAGGAAATTTACAGACCGTTAACACTATCTAATGGAGATATCTATCAGTTGGACTATGATGATATCAAAAGAATATTAAAGAACCATTTAAGGTTCTCAAGGAAGAAAGGTAGTAGTGGTAGAGGTTTGGTACCTCAATCTTATAACCCTACAACTCATATAAATAATGAATTAGGAGGTGTTACTCCCTAGACATACTACCACCTTTTACCCTTGATTTTTATCCTACTCTATCAAAACTTGTTCTTGTCTTCTTTTCAAAAAAACTTGTTCCCTCATAAGCCCATTTTTTCTTAAGTTTCTTATACCTTTTGTTTATCATCTAGGGTGTGATTTCTTTGCTTAGGTTTATTTTCATTTGCTTCTTGTAATATTGGATTGAATATTTGCATGACTTGGGTATGTCACATAAGAATTTTGAGTCAAATATTAATTTAAAAGGTGTATTTTTCCAAAGTTTAAAAAGTAGGCAAAGTCGCTACAAGAATATTGCCATTCTTGTAGAACCCAAAGGAATCATTGTTTTGAGCAGGTTTTGATTCCAAAGATCATCTTAGTTGTTACAAATTCATGCAGAAGCTCGTGAAACTTTGGTGGCATTTAATTAATCCTTATTAAAATGAAGTTTCTCTCCAAGGGCACATTGTAATGAACACTCATATGTGCCTATTGATCTGATTCATCTGTCAAGACACGATCTCAAGTACTTTAGGTTGTGAGTTAAATTTATCCATAACGAAATCATGGTCTAACATTATTTCCAATGAAGGAAAAATTTGAATGTGGCTTCCTATGCAAGAATATCTAGAAACCCGATTGAGTTGAAGCCCTAACATTTGTAGGTTGACAGACATTGTATTCAGAATGATGGCTCTAAATAAAGGTGGTCAAATTATCAATTTGGAACCATTAGGGGTCGAATTGTTGGAATCTTACCCCGAGAGTATGCATAAATTCATTGATGGAGGTTGGTTTGAGTTCTGTTGCACTTTCCAAGTGCATCATGGGGAATTTTTTATTTTGTTTGCAAAAAATTTTGATGGGTTTCAAACTCAAGTGGGAAATGTATTAATTCATGTTATAGAGAAATAAATAAGATAAACATGTGACTTTCCTATACAAAGTGAAAGATGGTGGAATAAAAGTAAATTATCTGCAAAACTGTGCAATCAATTTTTGGTATCAAAACATCATGATCTATACTAGAGTCAAGGGATCCCGAAAAAGTGGTTAAAGGAAGAATGGAAGAGTGTTTTGTCAATGGTCCAAAGGTACATAAATTGTGAAGGTAGGTTTTCTACCATTCACTATTATCACATGCATTTGTTAATACATTTGAATGGTGATATGGAAATGAATTTACCCCTTTTCTTGTTAAAAAGTTTGACCAAAATGGAAAAGAAAGTACAAAGTAATCCAATAATTGTTGATAAAAGTTTATTTCATCAAGGATTTATTAAAAGGCTAGTTCTTTATACATTGAGTGAAGTTCGAGTGTCCTAGAGATAGTTGTTGATCTTCTTAGGGTTCGATGAACAAGGTTCAAATATACAAAAAACAACCTATGATAAAACACCTGGGGTGATAAAAAACCTAGGGTTTTAACAAAGAAGGATGATACCTCGAAGAGAACTATAAAATTGCAAGAAACTTCTCTTGTAGATAGATAGAGTAGATCCAACAAGAGAAAACTGGTAATACAATAGGAGGATGAAGTAAAAAAAAAACCCAAATCCCTTGTTTCAAAACATGATTTTATGGGTTATAATAGGGTTTATACAAGAAGAATGGCTACGTAAAGGACATAGAAATTACAAGAGGTGAAACTTGAACCAAAAATAGAGATCCATGATGTACCTATTAACAATTCCCCACAAGTGAGACAGAGAAAAAAGAGAAATGGTAAACATCTTCTAAACTATATCGGCAGGCCTAAAAAAAGAGCTACAAACAATTTGAGACTTAATTCAAAGGCTATGTTTAAACCCTATTTGAAGAAAGATAATCTAATCATTTTAGATGATGATATTACAAATCAAATTCATAAGAATACTAGAAAGGGGAAAAAGTAACAATCAATGTCAAAAATTGAATCTTCTCACGCAGATGATGAACAAGACCTTACCTTCACTCCAAAAATACAAGAACTATTAGACTCATATATAGAGAAAACATATATCCCACCTAAAATTGTGGGAGAAGAAATCATTGAAGAGACATCCTCAAATGGGCATAAACATGAAAGGAAGAGAAAGAAACCTAAACGATCTATTAATCTAAATAGATCTGCATCTGAAGAAAATCAAGTGAATATAGGATAGAAATAGAGGGTGAACCAAGAAAACAGGGGACTGAGGGGTTTCAGTTGTCCATTAAGGAATTAGAGAGGGAGAAAATAACACTTGATATTTAGAATGCTAAATTGCAAGAAAAAGTTCAAAGGATGCAAGAAAAATGCAAATTATAGCGTAAAATGCTAAAGAAAGTCAGTAAAATGAATATTAAGTTATATTGGAATAATGTGGTTCTTAAGACTAAGATGAAACAGGAAAAACCTAGAGGTCAAGTTTCTACTAAATGATAAAGGTTTCTTAGGTTATATCAGTACATAGGTGATCTCAAATTTTGATTTATGCCAACACGAAATGGCAGTTTTTGTAACCCTTCTTTTGACAAGATGATGAAGTAGTTTGAGAAGTCAAAGGACCATTTTGCAAGCATGTACAAGCTTGAAGGTCAGGCCTCCAACACATCTACTTTGGATAAGTTTTTGAATATCCTATGTTGTAGGTCAAGGATATGTTTGGAATTATGATTTAGCCTTAGGATCAGATATTTTTCCCTAAAATATAGATTTTTGTTGTAATCCAATGAATGAAAGGAATAAAATTCCTATTTGTTTTCCATATATCAGGACTCAATCAAAATTGTATCTAAATTTTAGGATATGATGAAACCAACTCTATGTATAAAGAGGAATTAGTTGACAAAGTGAAGGGTTCAGGTTTTGTGGTGCTAAAGGACATATTGACTTGGATTATAATACCTAGATGATCCAGGGGATCAAATTTTGCTCAAAAATTCAAAATGTTCGAAATTGCTTCAAATCAAATGAGAGCATAGGCCTCATCATTACAAACCCAATGCAACTTGTTTGGGTTCAAATGGACGTCAGGAGCGAGAGATATCGTATTCTGTTCAAAATGACAAACAGGTAAAAAAAGGGATGCTAACTGTACAATCCATACAGTCCGTAAGGACGCTGACGTGGCAGGCTGCACGAAACATGGCAGGCTGTACAACACATGGCAGGAAGCTATTGGGACAATTGGTATATGACATGGTTTGTTGGCAGTGAATGGGATGGTGACACGTGGCCTAATCAATGGCCACCACGTGACACTTGTTTATTGGATTAAAATCTTTGCACTTGGTAGGAGTCGACCCCGTGACCTCTGGGAAGGATAAAGCCTTGGGAAAGGTCACCCAACTAGTGCACCCGCACATGTTACTTAACATATATATGCATTGTAATATATTTGAATTTGCAAAATTGCGTATTGGGGCGTGAACCGGGCTGGGGCTAAGCCCCGACCCATGGTTATATATATGTGTATTGCATATGACCGGTGCTACGGGCGGTTAAACCCACCATAATATATGTTGTAACCATTTGAAATGTGTGTGTTTTTATATAACATATGACCAACGTGTATGCGCGCAAGTTTAACCTTACGGTTTTGTAAACGGTTTGAACTTTAGCCCTGTTGTGTATTGTGCGCAGTCATGCGGTGACCATGTGCCCATGGGCCTTGGTAGTTAAAGGCTGGCGCGTAACCATTCGACAATTTGTATTGGTTGTGCGGTTGTACCCAGTGCCAAGTTTTTACGCCTTAAAATGTGTGTGGGCTAGGTTGAGACAACAAGGGTGCATTTTGTAGATGCAGAGACAACAAGCTTGAAGGGGGGACTTCTAGGAAGCCTATCTTCTTCAATTTTTGGCCAAACGAGGCGCCAAAAAAGCCTAGCTAGGGGTTTTTGGATGTTCTGAAGCCATTGGAGCAGTCTATTTGGTATTTTGAGTATTGTAAAGCACATTTTTTATCACTTTGAGAAAATAATACAAATGATCCATTAGAAGCTAGACCAGGAGATGTAGGCCAAGAGAGGGGTGAACTCCTTTATCATTTGTTGTGTTATGTGTTTTATGTTCACTGATTTTGTTGCTACTTATATGCATCTTGAATGAGTAAATCCTATTAAAGTTTTGTTTCAAAGTTGATCCATTTGCATTTTAACACATAAAATTAACTTGCAAATATTTTCAAGAATACAAGTCTTCTTCATTTTTAGATCAAGTTGTTATCAGAGCATAGGTTTTTGAAGACTTGATTATTTGCAAGTGTTTTTTTTTCTAATGCTCACAAGGTTGAAACTCACAAGAGGAAAAGGTCAACTTGTGGAGCCAAGTTCTCATCCTTCAAGGAGGAAGCATATATCATCACCGCAAGTTTCAAGGAGGCATTCACCAAGTATGGCTCATGAAGAGAGTCATGAACATGTTCCTGCAGAAGATGAAGATCTCAGAAAGGTAGGTCAACTTGTAGAGCCAAGTTCTCATCCTTCAAGGAGGAATCTTATATCATCACCGCAAGTTTCAAGGAGGTATTCACCAAGTATGGCTCATGAAGAGAGTCATGAACATGTTCCTGCAAAAGATGAAGATCTCAGAAAGGTTGTCATGGAAATGAGAGAGATGATGAAAATCTTGATGGAAAGGAATACATGATTGCAAGGTGAAGGCTCAAACCCTTCAAAGCACAAGGGAGACAGTGGTGATAAAACTCCAAATGGAAATGGAGGGAATGGTGCTTCTCCACCAACCTCACCTCCATCTTCTTCTTCTTCTACCAATTCAAGACCTCTTCTGAATTCTCCAAAAGGACATGGTAAAACTCCTTCACAAATTCCTATGTTTAAGCTTGATATTAAATTTGAATTTCCAATGTACAATGGAGAAGAAAATTATGAGAAAATAGATAATTGGATTCGTCAGATTGAGGTGTATTGTAGGATACAAAAAAATCAAGATGATGAAACTAAAATTCAGCTTCCTTCTTTAAGATTGGATAGTGCAGCACTCATTTGGTGGGAATCCAAGACTCAAGAGGAAATGAAGAAACATGGTAAAATTTTAACCTCTTGGAATGATTTTATTGTTGCAATTAAAAGACAATTTTACCCATTGGCATATATGCAAAAGGCTATTATGGATTGGCAAAATTTTAGACAAGCTAAAGGACAAAATGTGCAAAGCTTTACTCAAGAATTTAGGAGAAGAGATTTGGTTTTGGGAGTAGATTTGTCTTCTCAAAAAACTTTACTCAAATACATTGGAGCTTTACATAGTTATTTGAGACATAATATACTCATGTTTAATCCTTCAAATCTAGATGAAGTTTGTGTTCAGGCCACTCAT
>CBVK0100408768.1:0-13887 GCA_900067695.1 Picea abies | reverse complement strand
GATTGACCAGTGTTGCCGATTGGGTTAGAACCACCAAGGACAGTCCCTCCGGGTTGTTGGATAGGTATGGAACTTCCCGGCATGATTTGAGCAGTGGTTTGGGCATTGGTAGTGACAGATGTGTTCAGTGCCCTAAATCCAAAAGGGAGATTCGGTCTTGGTGTTATAGGTGTGCCAATCGGAGTTTGATTGACTATCGCATTACCGACAGGGATGGTCGGGATGTGCGGGGTCAATGTCGAATGGGATGTCTGGAGGGGAATAGTAGGTCTCAGGCCAATGGATGTTACGTTCGGACCAACGGGTGGTGTGCTTGGAGCAACGGTTGGTGTGGCCATAAAAGTGGTAGTATCGGTGAAGTGATTTGGGGGTACAGTGTAGGAGAAAGGTACGTCAGCGCCTTCTCCTATTCCATAGAGATCTCGCACCAAGCGTGGTGGACTCCGAACAATGTTTCAGTCCGAAAAGGGTCATTGGGTAGAGGGTTTTGAGGAGACCCAGCCGAAGCGTTAGAAGCGTTTATGACAACAAATTCTCCAGCAGAATTCAGGTGGAGGAGCTGTCGTTCATATCCCTCCGGAATGCGATAAGCTTCCGGGGATTCCGAGACAATTCTAAAATTCTCTATAGGGATGGGAACTTCTTCCTGAGGAGTTGTAGTGTTTTGAACCTCGCTCGGTTGAGGAGGCTGTTCCGTAGAATGAGGGGGTAAAGGGATGTCTCCTTCCATATTTTCTGGAGGAAGTCCCTGTAGCCTCCGCGAGCGTCGTGGAGGGTCGATGTTGGCGGAAGAAAAGAGTCAACGAAAGAAATCTATGGCCAACTGGCGAAAAGAAACAGCACACGCTAAAAAATCTAAGAATCACAACCAAGCAAACATGACCTTCTTTTGATGACCGTACTAGTTGGTGATGAAATCCAATGTCGCATGATCAAGTCCAGAAGGGGTGGGGATAGGATGGAACAGTTACAATGGCGACCTGCTTAACGGACTTACGCCTTGGTGCAAGCTTCCACACAGTAATTGTGGATTTACCCTCCAAGGAGCCCGAGTGAGTTTGACCAATGTCTGCTCCAGGTACAGTGAGACTTCCCGTCACCGTCACCTTCAATGTCTGCTCCAGGTACAGTGAGACTTCCCGTCACCGTCACCTTATGTAAGAACCTTAAGATTATGGCCACTAAAGTTACCAATTCGTAGTTAGCCCCTGGGCGAGAACAGTCGACAGTTCGATCCAAACGTATGGGCAGGGTATCAAGCCCAAAACCAACTAAGAAGCTTCCACGCAATAATTGTGGATTTACCTCAAAGTGATCCCCATAATACGATCCGACCACCACAGTCAGTTAAACCACAGAGGGTTAGTCCCCGTAGCTGGCGGGAACAGTCGACAGTTTGGTATGAACGTAAGGGCAGGGTATCAAGCCCGAAACCAACTAAGAAGCTTCCACGCAGCAATTGTGGATTTACCTCAAAGTGATCCCCATAATACGATCTTACCACCACACTAAGTTAAACCACGGAGGGTAGTCCCCGTAGCTCTCCCAAATGCAACCTCATGCATAACCCCTGTGTGAGAGGGGGATCCCAGGAAGACTTATACGACAACTGGATTTACTCTCCCTAACTTAGGATTCTAATGTTTGTTTTGACAACTTTGGAGAGTTATTCTCACAGCCTAATCCAAAGTACTACACCTATTCTACTGTTGGTGGAGGATTCTAGCAAAGAAAAAGTTCTAGATAAATTTTAATTAGCGTTGATTTTTATGGCTGTTCTTTACGCAAAGGGGTGCATGGAAGTGAAACAAATGGAATTATGACTCAGACCCAAAGAATGCATCGAACATGATAAAAATTCATTTCCTTTCGATGAACATCTAATTAAGGGAGAGAGAGATTTTTTCACTAACAAGCACAACTACGGAATGCCCCCAAACGATTCTTTTCGCAATCAAATCCTGATATGATGCAAAAACTTTTAAATGCCTTCTAACATGCTCAATCAATCATGAAGATATCTTTTATTGTTTGTGTATGGATGACGATCAATACAACACAATGCTTATCTTTGCTAATTATCTTCTTGGTATGAATGAGAACCAAACTAGCATAAGCAAAAATCACACAAACAATACACCCTTCATAGCAATCAAAACAAAAAACGAAAGAAAAGAAACAATCAAAGAAAAAGCAAACTTCACACCCAAAAACAAGAGTCGAAGAACAATGATTTCGACTGAAATCAAGATAAAGAGGTCTGTAGGCCTTTGATGACCTTCACCAGGGTTTTGCTCAACTGAAGAGAAGAGAAAAGCAATGCATAGGTTTCAAGCTTCACTCAACAGGAAAACTCAATGAAAAATGGTGAAGAAGGCTACAAGATCCAATCAACAAAGTGTTTGTTCTTCAAAAAGACGGATGTCAAGACTAAAAAGAAAGAAAAATTGACTCACTAGATCACTCAGCAAAAGAGTCACAGAGGCAAACCCTGAAAAATGCAATTGTGGAGGGTTTTTGGGCCAAAAGGAGGTTGGCGCTCTATTGCCAAGGGCAAAGAGCGTTATAGCACTCTGTGTAATGCTATTAGGAGTGTTTGCGCTCTGTTAACACTAGAATAGGGGCGCCAAGGTCTAAAAGTCTCAGAAATGTCAAAAAATTTCAAAAATTGAGATCTGAGCTTGACAACTATGCTGAATGTGACAGGGTAAGGAGCCAATCAGCTCATGAAACTAATCAAAGAGGGGTGAACCAGGTCTGAAACAATCAAGGGACAGAACAAGGTCAATGAGGAGAAAAATCCAAACAAGAGGTTTCGATTCGAGGCTATCTCCCCAGTGGAGTCGCCAGTTTCTGTTGTAGGAAAATCTCCCTACGGACAGGTAGATCACCTCTAAGGCTTGACCTTAACCCTAGACAGAAAAATTCTTAACGTGGACACTGACTTCCTTTAAAATCTATCTAAATTAATGCATGAGAAGGAAGGATAACAGAAGTACCTTTTAATCTAGGTGTGTCCCTGCACACTCCGAGTTGCGCTCCAATCCTTCGCTCCTCGCTGAGTCCTGTGGACAAAACAAGATACGACCACTTCCTACTCTATTGACATTAGCTTGAAAATAGATCTATCAATAAATGACAAGTTCATGTAACATCAGACACAAACTAGAAAGAAACAGGCCAAATGTGTCATATTAATGAGAATAACGACAGCAGTACTTACAATCGTAGATGCGAATGCGACAACTTCGTCAAGTCCCCTTCATCTAACCCTTGCCTGAAAGATCCACAACCTGGATAACAGCAACTTCACTGATCACTCTCCTTTGGCTGACTGCAAGTTTCCTCCAAGATCATAAGTTTCATATCTTTAATTCTTCCCCCCTTTCCACCATCATAGAGCTTGCTTATATAGGTTGGGAGGAGCCTAACCTCTTGAGTTATGTTTAGAACTAGTTGGGAACCTCCTCCTTAGATCAGGGATCTTTTGATGAAACCAAGAATTCAAGCACAACTGCATCCTAATATCGAATGATCCTCCCCTTATTCTCCTCAACGGGATAACAACTGACCCAGAATAGGGAGCGCTCCCCTAGAAGGGACATCAGAGCACTGGAACACTCCCTGAGAAGGTCAAGGGGAGCGCCAGCACTTCAAAATTGGGCAGTGTTCCTATAGAGGAGTGAAGAAGTGTTATAACTCTCCTGAGGCATTATAGGGGAGCACCAACGCTCCTCAGGCTGTTTTAGGGGAGCGTTCCCCCTCCAAACTCTTGACTGAAAAGCCCTCTCAGGTGTTAAGAGATGTTTGACTCCAGTGACCCAATTCTCTTCCTTCAAACCAAGTACATGAGATGTTTCAAGTGCCTCCTTAGTGTCGTCATCGTGGTAGTATGATTCAACAACATTTACGACACTTTGTAACCAACTTGCGACACTTACGACAAGTTGTCAGGAAGTTGCGACACTTACGACAAGTGAGAAGCATATGTGACACTTACCCAGTTAAGTGATTTTGATGTGTAACACTAGCACCCACAATTTGTTAAAATTTGAAAAAATGAAAGGTGCCAAAGGAGAATCACTCCCGAGTTTTTATAGGACTTGCACGGAGAAATTAAAGGGTCTGTGTGGTTGTTTGGGGTTCTAGCAGGGGGCCCGAAGAGCCTTTTTGGCTCAATACATTGAAGATCCATTGACCAGAAGGTCGTGCAGACCCTGCTGAGGCAGGGGGTGTGCATCAAGTGGTATCAGAGCCTGAATTTTTTTCCAGGTAGCGTAGAGTAGACAAAGGAGATACCCTGATACCATCAAGTGGTATCAGAGCCACAAATTTAATTTTTGTAGGCAAAGGAGACAAAATAGATTGGATGATACCATCAAGTGGTATCAGAAGTTTAATTTTTCCTGTAGACAACAGGTGAGGAAAGGAAGAGTGTTGATTCTCTGTGAGTGATTTCTTGCAAGTGTGAAACAATCAATAGAAACCCAGGTGATATGTAGGAGGAGATAGAGATGCTTTGATTCACAAAGTAGACAACAGACAACCAAATGGGATGAAGGCAAAGGAAGAATATGGATATTGAAGGCCATACGTGTGGTTGAGGCAAGGACTGCCAACATAAGAGAAAGGAAGAAATGGATAAGGAGCTCGAAGAGATCAGGGAAGAAATGGACAGATTAACACTTAGAATGCAACAAGAGTCCCATGTGTGCTTGAGGTATGAGTGGCCAATGAGGTAGAGAGCAAGGTGTCATGTTCAGAAGTTGTTGGCCAGAAGGAAACAACAGGTGTTGAGGAGGTGGTTGAGGGAAGTTGAAACCCTCAGTGACATAGAGGAAGAGCAGGTTTTCATTTGTGAGATAGAAGTTGGGGAAAGCCTCAGTGATGAGGAGAGGATATTGAGCAGAGATCTCACAGATTTCCACGAGGGCAGCAATAGACTATTAGATTTCCAAGTGGGCAATGCAGAGAGATCAGTTGATCTCATAGACTACCAGGAGGGTAGGAATGAAATCCCAAATTTCCAGGTGAGAAAGGGAGAAGAGAATAACTCAGCTGAGAGTTCATATCAGCAAGGAGTGTTGATGGAGGAGGATCAGAGGTGTGTTATGATCATTGGGGGAATTTAGATATTCCTTCCAATTAGCCCAGTAGAGGGCAGTGCGCAGGTTTCAGGTGCAATAGAAGGATAACCAGTCAATACTATCACAAAGGAGGAGAAGGAGAAGATACTAAAATCTGCCCTAGCGGAAGAGGAGAACATAGTTGAGTTTCTCACTCTGTGGGATATGGAGTTGAAGTTGTTGGAGGATTGGTTGGATAATCCAGAACCATAGAATGACTATTAGGATGCAGTCATGCAAAGAGAAGTAGAATACCAGCATGAGGAGCATCTGGAGGAATCTGGAGTGGAACCAACACAAGAGGAACTGACATGAGTTAGTATGTCAGAGGAGATAGTTGAACAAAAGTTCAGTGAGGAGACTACAGAATTGGAGTTTGCAGTAGAGTGGAAATTCAAGGCCACAAAATATGAAAATAGTAGGGGAGATCAAATTGATCTACCCATTGATGAGGAGAGAGTGCAGTAGAGCAGTCTGCATGAAAGGATAATCCAGCCCATATATCGGATGGAAGAAGGGATAGAAGATACAAGGAGGTTGATTTTGTGGTCAGCAGAGGAGATTGTCAGCATGAAGAGGATGAACAAAAGAGAGCCTGCAAGAGCAGTAGGGAAGCAACAAAAACAACAGCATGCTAGAGGAGCAGGAGGACAAATCCAAATAAGAGTTTGGGATCTAGGGGGATTTCAATGACAGAGCAGAGGAGATCATGAGCAGGAGCTCATGATTTTCCTAGTAGTGGAGTTTGATGCAGGAGCATCTCTCCACCTCAACAACACGCCATCAAAGCAGCACATCAATGCAAGTAAATAAGGAGGGGAGAGGTGCCATCCCTCTCATTTTCCCCTCAAATTTAAATTTTAAAATGTAATTAAGGAAAGTAAATGCTGTAAGGATCAGTAGATCTGAGTTATTTCCTTTGTACAGGCTGTAGATAGAGTCACCTTTAATGGCTGACAGTAGGATGGATCTAGATCCGATTTGAACTAGATGGCCATTGAATGTAATTCAATGTAATTAACGAGAGTTAGGTGAGTTGGAGGGAGAGCTCGAGGAGCCCCTATTTTGGTAAAAATATCATTATATCAAGATTAAGGAGATCTAGCATGAGGAGATGAGCGAGTAGAGAGATCAAGAGAGGAGAGAAGAGTCGAGACTCAGTTGCAGTCCAAGCTTTTGTACACATTCTCAACATACATTCATATTAACATAAAGAGCATTTTTTATTGTCTACAATTATTCTGTGTGTTTATGTATTTGATGAATGTTATATGTGTGGTTACGAATGTATGTTGTAGATGTATGTTAGATTCCATCTATGGGTGATATATAGACTTCCCTATCTATCTGTGGGTTTGTTTATTTTATTCTAGGTTCTTTGAGGCTAAATGCAAGGAGTGAATGACAGAGTGTCGAGGACTCTGTGTGCCAGCGCAAGGACTGCGCATCTGAATTATGTGTTTTGGACTCATAGGAGAACATGCCAAGAGGGCACACCGGAAGGATCACAAGCTCAAGGAGGAGCCTCAAGGTTGTTGAATACCTTGGAGGAGTAAATTATGCACAGGAACAAGCATAGCCAGAGTTATTGGAAAACTTTGTGAAGCTCTGCCAGGAGGGCATAGAGCAAGTGCAAGGCGTGGATAAAAGAATTCTATTTCGAATTCAAAGAGAGAAGTTTCAAGAGGAATTTACCCACAGAGTAACTGAACAGTCTGGTGGATAGGTAAGAGGGATACTTCATAGTTGTTGAACACTCTAAAGGAAGGGCTCAGCAAGGACTGCTTTGAGCAAGTGCAAGGAGTGCATAGAGCCAATACTTATTTGAAGCGTTGATGAATTTATGGAACACCAGAGTTGTTAATTACTTTGTGTGAAGGCTCTGTAAGGTGTGCATTGAGAGGGACCAAGAACATGGCCAGAAGAAACTTTGTTTTAAGTTTCGTAAGCTCAGGAGGACAAGCACAGGACTGCCAGGAGTGTAGCAGAAAGGCCCTTCAGGTCCAAAGGGTAGAAACCCTTTGAGAGTTTGAGAAAAGTCAAAATATTAGGAAGAGATAGAGTAGAGGAAGAGTCAAAGAAAGTCTCAATTCAATTCTGAAAGCTCAGAGGATATAGCGAGTTAAAAGTTGAAGTTCATAAGATTTCGCAGATCTTCAAGTCTCCAAGATCGTAAGAGTTCATAGGAAGCATTGAGGCATGCCTTGTTTCGAGTATAAAATTAGGAGGGATACCATTTCCCAAATAGAATTCGAGACCCAATACATCAAAGCTCGCAAGAGGTAGATCGAAGGACAAAACTCTGGAGGGCATCACAGTCGTTGGTTGTAGGGATAGTGCCAACCATCGATCTGGTCAGGAAGGAAAAAGGCTGAGGTTGCGGAGTATTGTTTGTTGGGTCTTTTCCTGAAGCGCAGGAACCCGAAATGAGTTTGAACCATTGATTTGGACGAGGAGCAGGGACTTTTGATCCCTTGCCTCTGTTGTTGGTTTTGTCAATCAAGGTTCGGAGGATTAGGTATGTGGAGTGTTAAGAACTCTCGGAGCCTGAATCTCTTAAGAGCTTGGTGAATAAGTGCCTGGTTATAGTCCAAGGTCATGTGGAGAAAAGGAGCTAGCGCCCACACTTTGTTAAAATTTGAAAAAATGAAAGGTTCCAAAGGATAAGCGCTCGTGGGTTTTTATAGAACTTGCATAGAGAAATTAAAGGGATTGTGTCATTGTTTGGGGTTCCAGCAAGGGGTCGAAAGAGCCATTTTGGCTCAAGACATTAAAGATCCATTGACCGGGAGGTCATGTAGACCTTGCTGAGGTAGGGGGTGTGCATCAAGGCCCCAAATGATTGAGAATTGTATAAGGAACACACAACTTGTGATCAAGTTTCTGACAATTTTCTTCTTTGGGTGAAGTTTTCTTATAAGGTTGCAGACGAATAAATACCTAGTCCCCTTCGGAAAATTGATGTTCTGAGAAACCCTAATATGCTTGTTGCTTCATGTGATTATGAGCCATGACCAAATTTTATTTGAGTGTGTGAATAATGGTAGCTTGGACTATAAGTGTCTTTTCGACATCCTGAACCTTGGATACAGTTGGCAAGTAGGAGAGGAAACAAGGTGGATTTTGACCATATACTACTTCAAAGGGATTCAAGATGGTGGAAACATGGTAAGGTGTGTTGTACCACCATTGAGATAGTGGTAACCAGTAATCCCATTGAGTTTTTCTATCAAATGTGAAACACCGCAAATATGTTTCCAAGAACTTGTTGAAAACTTTAGTTTGAGCATCGGTCTGGGGATGATAGGCCATGCTGAGATGAAATTGGGTTCCCTAGATCTTGAACAATTATTTCCAAAATTTGCTAGTAAAAGTTGGATAACAGTAGAATACAACAGAGTGAGGAATTGCATAGAGTTTGAAGATATTATTTATGAAAATTTGAGCCACTATGGATGCAGTGAACAGTTGCTAGAGGGAAAATAAGTGAGCATATTTATAAAGGTGATCAAAAATAACCATGATGAATAATTGATTTCCTAATTTGGGTAATCTGACAATGAAGTCCAGAGAAATATTTTTCCAGAGAGCGGGTCGGATAGGAAGAGGTTGGAGTGTGCCTTGATTTTTTATAGTTTCTCCCTTATTTTGTTGATAAGTATCACATTCAACCACAAAGGCGTGGATGTCTTGTTTCATGCCTTCCCAAAAAAATGAACGTTTGACCTATTCATATGCTTTTTTGAAAGCTTGAATTACCAACCGTTTGTGAAGCATGAAGTTTAGAGAGTACAATGGATTCGATATGAGACTGTTTTCTTAAATATGTGTTACCTTTATAGTGAAGCTCCTCATTGTGCCAAAAGTATCTCGGGGAGGCCTAAGGGTCTTCTTTCAATTTTTGGATGAGACTAGAAATTTTGGGATCTTGGAACCATTCATGGTGAATTAATCATAACCAAATTGTGCCAATGAAAGAGAGGAAAAAAATGGAACCTTCTTCTTCATATTTCCTTGAAAGAGCATCAACAACCACATTTTCTTTTCCCTTCTTGTAAATGATCTCATAATCATAACTAAACATCTTGGTCACCCACTTTTGTTGCTCAATGGATGAAATTATTTGCTCCAAAAAATACTTGAGGCTACGATGATCAATTTTAATTTGGAAGTTTTTCCCCAACAAATAAGGACACAAGAGATCCACTACATGCATAATAGCCAACATTTCCTTTTCATAGGTGGATTTTCTCAAATGTCGGTCAGATGTTTGTTTAATAGTGAAATCCAAATGTCAACCATATTGCATGAGGAATACCCCAATTCCTTCCCTTGAAGCATCACATTCCAGGACAAAAGTCTTGGTGAAGTTGGAAGTTCCAAAATAGGATTCGTGCACATGGCTTCTTTCAAGGCTTGGCAAGATTGATTCACTATTGGAGTCCAAATGAAAGCGTGATTTTTAAGGTGATAAATGAGGGGAGATGAAACATTTCCATAATTTTGAACAAAATTGTGACAATAACTTGTTAAACCCAGGAAACTTTTCAAAATTTTAAGAGTTTTAGGATGGGTCCAATCCTTTATAGCTGCAATTTTCTAAGGATCCAACTAGACACCATCCTTACGAACTATATGGCCTAGGTATTCATGTTCAGTAGCTCCAAAAGCACATTTAGACTATTTAAGGAAGATTTTTTGCTAAGACAGTAAGTGTAAGACTTGATCCACATGGCCCATATCGGCTTGCCAAGTTTTACTACAGATGAGGATATCATCAAATAAAACTAAGACAAAATGATGGAGGAAGGGGTGGAAGACATGATTCATGAGACTTTGCAAGGTAGAGGGTGTGTTACATAGGAAAAAAGGAATTACCAAGAACTAATAATGGCCCTCATGAGTTCGAAAGGCAGTTTTGGGAATATTGACCTCTTTCATACGTATCTAGTGGTAGCCATATCGTAGATCAAGTTTGGTAAAGAACCAAGCACTACTCAACTCATCCAAAGGATAATCAATGGTAGGAATTGGGAATTTATATTTAATGGTAATTTTTTTGAGGGATCTAAAATCAAGACACATGAACCATGTGCCTTGTTTCTTGAGTACAATGAAAATAGGATAAGAATAACAACTAGTACTAGGATGGATAACACTCACTACTAGTAATTCCTAAACATTTTTCTCAATTTCATTCCTTTGGGAAAAGGGGTGATGATAAGTATGAACATTGGGAGGAAGACTGTGAGGGAAAAGGGGAATGGAACTATCATGGGCTCCATGGGAAGGAGGAAGTCCTTGGGGATTGTCAAAAACATATTGGTGTTTGGAGAGAAGAGCCTGGATGTATGGATGAAAAGTAGGGAGGGGGTCTCGATGGCTTGCATGGCATGGAGTTGTGAAATAATGCTATAGTGACCTTTTTTTAGTAGTTTCTCCATTTCATGGGAACTGGTGATCTCATGGGAGCTTGTCGTGATGCCTTGGAATTGATACTATTGTCCATCCTATTGGAAGCGCATGGTTAAATCCTTGAAATCCATGGTGATGGGGCCTAGTGTGCACAACCATTCAACACTATGGATAACGTTTCAACCTCCCATGTCAATAGTAAACATATGATATTTCATGTGTCAATGACCAATTTGAAGGTGCACATTTTCACAATTCCCTCGACATTTCATGGAATCACCATTAGCAATCATGATTTGAAAATTGTTGATGACACAGATATAACATGTGGTCTCTTGGGAAATGTTGCGATGAATAAAATTATGGGTGTTTCCATTGTCAATTAAGATGATGACTTTCCTATGCTTGATATATCCAATTAATTTAAAGGTTTGAGGAGCATGTAGACTAGTGAGGGCATTCAGGGAGATAAGCGGTTCAACTTCTAGGTGGTCATAGGGCTTGGGATGATCATCTTCTTGGGGAATATCTTTAGGAGGGGAATCATCAACATCCTCTTCAACAACATCCTAAAAAATGGCCATAAAAATATTTGTTTCTTACACTTGTTCCCCCAAAAGTATTTTTCATCACAATCATAAGAGCCAATATAAAGATTGGGAAAATATTGAAGCTGTGTTTGGTAAACACAATACTATTCGAGCTCACCAGTTGGAAAATCAGTTGATGAATTTAAGTATAAATTATTTTTCTTGCATTGAATATTACTTATCTAAGTTCAAAACACTTAGAATTTTGTGTATAGAATGGGAACTAGATATGAAGGAAGATCGATGCATATATGATATTATTTCTAATCTTTTTAGTGCATATTCTATTTTTGTATATACATTTTATGCCACTATAGAATCTCTAGGGAGTGCTTATAAAGAACCCTCTCTTGATTCCTTTTGTGATTCTCTAATTCGAGAGAAAAACAAGTTTGTGCAACTTGGATTGATTAGCACTGCAGGTACATCCAACAAATACTTAGTGGTCCAACAAAATTATTAATCCAATAGTCCCAAGAAGCAACATCCTCACCACAATAACAAGAAAAACAAGGGTCCCAAACCCTCTCCAGTAACGTCAACTCATAATGGTGACAAAGGAGAAAAATATAAAATTAAGAAGACTGGCATACATTGCAAATTTTGTGGGAAAGATAGTCATGATGAGTCTAGATGTTTTAAGAAGATGGAAGTTTTAGAAGTTGTTGTAACATAGGTTAAATTTTTCTTAAAACCTCAAAATTTTATCTTTAGATTTTATAGTTATTTCTCTTTGTACATATTGAATAAAACTTTAAAGATAATATAATTTCAAAAAATTATTTTAATATTTGTTTTTATTTTCTTTCATAAAATAAAAACAAAATCCTTGTTTTATTAATAAGAATGGATGATTTCAAGAGTAGTCGTGCGCTCAATATCCAAGATCGACGACCCTTATCCGATCTCCAGCTACAAATCAATGAAAATGCATCAAATTCGGATTTTCTCTTTGGAGGAAAATAGCACGCCCAAGATCAATGACCTAGATTATTCATGTGCAAAAATCGAAGGTTCCTATCTGATCTCGGAGTTCCACATCGAATTACTTAACCCCTCGACCACTCTAAAAGAGCTAATTGATGAACAATCAATATTCAACCACAGAGTCATAGTTTCAGATTCCCGTGTCCTTTGATAACTCTGATGGAGAGTTGTTGGCGGATGCTCTGGATCACTCCAAAGACACCTCCGACCGATGATTCAAATTCAATCTTGGAATCCTCCCCATGCCATGGTGCCACATCAGTCTACCAGCAGGACCAACCAGTGGATGACACAAGCCATACCCTGCCATGTCAATCTGACACAGACTAATAAAAATATGTCACATGGACATATGAAACCCTCCAGATACACAGGTCAATATACCAAAACCAGGCGACACATGTCACACTTGTCTGCCAAGTCATCACTAGTATGAATAAATGTTGAGCTGCCACCTATCCTAGATGATGTCATCAGTGACCGTACCCTCAATATGATGGATGCACATCTGACCGATGGTCCAAATTTCTCCAATGACGCATCTGATCAACAATTGAGATCAGATCTCAGAGCCCCCTCATCATAGTCTTCAATTCCTTCATAGCTTTGAGGATGCAATGCCAATAGAAGATCAATATTTGTTTACAAATTCTAATGGGCACCCCGATGAATGGCCTAGATTCAATCCTAGGTATTGAAGTAAAGCATGCCAACAAAGCACTATCCCAACAAATAATTAGTTTCCATGTGTTTAAAGAAGGATGACTTGTTAGAGATTGGATTCACTTCTAAAAGGTAATGTTGTGCACATGGTTCCATAGTCCACACATTTACATTCAAATTACGTAGGAACACATTTTACTTATAAAACTATTGCAAATGGATTTCACGACAGATGTGGGATTAATTTTCATTGGGTTATAGATTAGTGATTGATCTTACAGTTGTTGAGTTGGTTGATAGTGAAAGAGCCTTGTATCGATAAATTCATCCAAATGCTTAAGTTGTTGAGCGAAAGGGAAAATAAATTGTCAAATATTGAGATCTTAAAGCTACAGGTGTCAAATGGAATCATTTTTGGCATATAATTATTATTTTGTTCATCATATGAGACAACATAATGAAAGAGGTGTTGACAACTCCAAACAGATTATATTTTGAGGAAATTGGTTCCATATTTGTATGCATATTTCAAGGCAGCAGTTGAGAAACATATCCCAGAAATAAAGGAAATCATTTATCATCTAAATATTATAAAATTAGTAGCAATCAAACTTCAAAATGGGGGAGTATTTTTGGGAAAAAACTAGAGGCACGTTATCATGCAACTATACTTGGCAAGCTAGGAATTTTATGGAAGTGATGGGCTACTTTTTTGTATGAAGTCTATAGGAAATTTGTAATTCTTTGAGATATCGAGGAGTAATGTATTGGATTCATTTATCATTCCAATTAGAGCCAAGTTCTTCTTTATTTTTCTTTATTAATCTTCTCTAAATGCCATAACTATTTCTTTCTTTATATTTTTGTTGTAATATTTCTATGTTTGGGTTAGAAGTGTAACAATTTCGTACAACCTCCATTGTTGCAAACTATAAAGGAATCATCCGAAGGATGCATATTTCCATATATAAGCTGTGAACATTGATTGGACTTGAGTCTTTATTATTATGCCTTGTGAGATAGAGGTGAAGTGTTCATTTTTGTCCTTACAACATTATCCATAACCCTGATACATTTTGATACATGTGTTGGGTATGTGTTATATT
>CBVK0100408763.1:0-23767 GCA_900067695.1 Picea abies | reverse complement strand
CCATTCACAATCAATCACCCATGCTCTTAATGAGGAGGAACTACCATTCAAAGAGTCAGTTTATGAAAATGTTTCTTGTTCTAGAGAGGATTTCAATTCTCTTAATTATTCCACTTATTATTATTATTTATATCCTTATCTCTTTGATGGTTTGACTCTACAGGAAACCACCAACCATGTGACTCAAATGGACTCAATAGGGTTGACCACTTTTGAAATACTTGATGGGACAACATACATAAAAAAGATGGAGAGGATAAGACCTCTTCCCATGAACTTGCTACAACCAAGTCTTATCATCCTTTTTCAAGGGATGAAGAGAATTTTGTAGCAAATGTGCATCAAAGGATGTCTTCTTCTTTTTCTTATTCATTTTTTGATGAATAGTGAATCTCCTTGTTCAAGTATCCCTTTGTTGAATACTGTTAATACTAGTGGATCTCACCATTGTTTCAAAATTATCTCTCATACCANNNNCCATTGTTTCAAAATTATCTCTCATACCATGGTTGGTCCTAACCCATGCATATCATATGATCTCACTAGTCTATCTAAAATAGTTGGTTACTTGAAGTGTGAGTGCAGGGACGTTTGCCAAGATAATGAGGCACTTCAGTATATGTTGATGGTTATGTTAGGCCCTTATTCTTTTGGCTCATCTTCATGGATAAACAACTTTATTAGCATGAAGACTCTCTCACCGAGCACACTTTATATAAACTCTATGCATGATTCTCATTTGGCATGTTATCTCCCATCGAACTCCTTCAATAAATTCTATGATAGAAGTGTAAGATTTTACAATATAATTGAAGCATGGTTTCAGAAATCTTACTTGGAACCATTTCCTATGAATTATCATTTTCATAAATTTAATATGGTGAATAGATTTTACCATGCTTTAATTTTTCCTATCTTTACTATATTTTTATTCCAAGTTATGTTTCTAATCTTTCATCCCAAACAAATGTATGCAGACTTGGTATTAATTGGATGGCTACATTGGAATTATGAATTTACATACCTCATTTTTCATCCATTAGTAGAGTAGGATAGGATTAGGATAGAATAAATTAGTGTCTTTCTTTTGCATAGTTTAGCTTTACTTTCTAGCTCTTGATTAGTTTTGTGTTTGCATTTTATTTTCATTATGGTTTGTCAATCAATAAATGAATCCACGCCTAATATGGAAAGAAACAAAAGGCTTGACCAATGACTTTCCCATCTATAAATTTTTGAATTTAATATATGGAGAAATTTACTTGAATAAATTAATGTCTTTCTTTTTCATAGTTTAGCTTTACTTTCTAGCTCTTGATTAGTTTTGTGTTTGCATTTTCTTTTCATTATGGTTTGTCAATCAATAAATGAATCCACACATAATATGGAAAGAAGCAAAAGGCTTGACCAATAATTTTCCCATCTATAAATTTTTGAATTTAATATATGGTAAAATTTACTTCATCTCATTCTCAAATTTCCTATGTGCTAGGTAATTTTCAGATCACTAATGTTTTTATACATGATCACTATGTCAAATCTCTTTGAATCATTTTGTCATTTCACAAGTGGGATATCTTAAACTAGATTACTAATCCACCCCTCTTATGGTGAGAATAAAAATTAATGGTTTCACACTCATATGACTCTCACTAATAAATTTTGGCTTGATTGAGATTCTTTTATAGTGTTGATCTTGCTATCTCATACACAGTAAATGGAAATATTGATGATTAAATTCATCTCATTTGAGATCAAGTCCACTCCAACTCCTCCTAATTTCATTGGACAAATATTTTATCATGGTTTTGGAGTTATCCAAATGGTTTCTTTCCATTTGAATTTTCTTTGATCATTTTCAGCCAACATGAATTTTCTGCATAAATGTTCTTTTTGCATAATGGGCTTTGTTGTTTTTTCATTTCTTTTGAGTTATTTTATTTTAATCACTTGTCGTTTTAATTCTTGGGCATTGGTTGTAGTTGTCCTCTACTCTATTCAATGGGTTTTTTAAGCATGAGTATGCCTTTTATGTTATATCTTTCTTCACCCAAGCTTCCTCTCTTGTACAACAACAAGAGATATTCTTTTAGGATTCTTGGAAACACATTTTTGACTTTCTAGGCAGCATGGTGATTTAAGTCTTTTGCTAATATGTTCTTCAGAAAATTATTTGGAAACCGATCCTTTTATTCCTGAACTCATTGATTGATCAAAGACTCATCTTAGTACATTCAATTTGATGGATTTTCAAACCTTATGTTTTGTTCAACAATATATTTTCATCCTTTGGGTTTGTTAATTTTGGGTCACTCATTGTGGTCACATTCTTGAGTAATATCGTTTTTTTCATGGATAAAACTTCACACTTATCGCATGTTGAATTTAATTTTAATTTTGAGTTTTTAACTTTTTCTTTCATTTTAGCGATGGTAATAAGTTTTCAATCAGATTTTTATGACTAATGTTTCTTGGTCAATTGGTACCTTCAAAAGATAGATTGGATTGAAGTCTCTTGGTATTGTTTGCTTAATTTGATTAATTCTAATTTTAGGAACAAGACATTGTGTCCAGGGATTCTCATCTCACAACAATTAATGGAACTTAATCTCTTGCTCAAGGGAATAATGTGGGAAAGCACCTAGTTCTTATATCTCAGGAAGAAGGCTACGACAATTGACTAAATGAACAACATATAAATACTTGATGACAACATTGGCATTTTCATTTGTTTTATGACAACCCAGGTCCCACTTAGTTTAAGTTTGTGTTATCTTAACATGTTTTTCTTAGGATTAGTTTTAACTTTGGTCTTTACATTCCCTTTTAGTTTAATTTCATGTTAATAAATGAGTAATTTAGAAGGAGAAATTTGTCCCAAACTATCTAAGAGTTGATCACATCATTATATTTTATATGAAGGTTGGGAAAATGGCTTGTGCAACAAACAGCTCTGAATTTTTTCTCTTGTAATGAAGGAAACATGGGGAAGTGTTAATCTAAACTTGGATGCTCAGATTCCTTTGCGATATTTTTTTATTGATAAACTAAGAATGTCACCAACTTAATAGCTGATCAAAAGTATATTTTGTTTCATTTATATATCCCCATTCTAATTTTTGATCTAGTAAAGGTTTGGCATCATTTTAATGATTCTTTTGATGGTATCCATAATTGTCATTTTTTTCTCTTTGCCTTATCAAATTGAATTATTAGGATCTATATGAGTAATGATTATCTTTTGTAGAAAAAAGAAAATGGTGCTTTGGTGAAAAAATTTGAAATGTGTTTTCTGTTGAAAAATAACTATTGTCAAAATTGAAAAGGAATTTCTTATGTCAAGAAATATTGAGAGCATTTGGGTTTATGGAATATTACATTAAATTTTCTTTTGAAAATTTGTTTTGATTGAGCATCTACACTAACCCATTTTTCTAGTTTCCCAAAAGATTGTTATGTTGACCTAAATGAAAGAAATTAGATTGGAGAATTGTGTCACATATATCTTGCACTAAATCATCAATTCTTGTAATATGTTTTGTTTTTCATTTCTAATCATAAACTATGGGAGTTGTTTATTTTGGGCTTGATATCGAATGGTTAAAATTTCTTGACTAGTTATTTCCCTTGGCTTATTTTTGGAGTTTTCACTAAAAACACTTTCACTGTTGCTGCACTAGATTTGTTACTTGTTTTTGGGTTTTATTCTTATTTTTTAGCCAGTTTTCTCTCTTTTGATGACTGGAAAATTAGCTTTAGATTATTTTAGTTTAATTTTATTTTTCATGAATTTGATTTCTAGTTTCAGCCCTGCTTTCTTCTTGTACATATTAATTCCATCTTTTGATTTGATTGTTGTTGTTTTCCCTGAGTATATTTGAATTGTAGCCTACCTTGAGGATTTCTCTTTATATTTTGGTGAGGGGTTGGTCAATTCTGGTCACATACTAAATATTTTTCTTAAAATTCATAAGATACATGGGCTTCTCTATCTGATTGAAAATTCATGAAGTTATCAACTGTAGGTATGGACTGATAATTGCAGTGGAACACATGTGCCTGTTGTGCATACAATGATAATCCAATAGTATAGGAAAGTGTTTATCTACTCTTTTCTTTGAGCTCCATCCACTTCACATTAATAAAATGGTCAATACTATGATGGTTTTTAAGGAAACTTGTGGGTTAAACTAAAATGTGTAACATCTACTTAGAAAATCAAAGTAATTGTCATATCACCTTGCTTCATTCACACCCTATGTGCATATGCATACCTATATCTAAAATCTAAAAGGGTGAACATATTCTAAAATAAAAAAGGAAGTTGAAAAAATTGTTAATAGTGTGGGAAGTACAAGTAAACCTGACAGGGATATGGATATATGTTGGTAGCGGGGCTATGCTTGTATGGTACCGAGGAAACTTCATTGGGGATATGGATGCTCATTGGTAGTGAATAAATTCTGGGGAAAGAGAGGTGAGTAACACACTTATGTAGATATTTTCTTGTTAATAAACATGAAATTCCATAGTTGAACCAAAGCTAACCCGAGGTGTGCAACCAATAAAATAATTTCTCTCATTAATTGGCTATTTGAAATGGTTGTTTTAGATTACAAGTACTTGAAATATTGGGTTATATCTTTTATAATTTTGGTGTCATTGTGGTAGCTATGTCTATTGGAAAATTGTTTGTTGTTTGTTGAACTTATCTTTAAAATTAAAATATGAAGTATAGGACCTAGATTTCTATTGACATAGATAATTGGTTCTTCCAGTGTGTTGTCATTTGTTGTGGCCACAACAACCCCCCTTTACTTGTGATTATACAAGTGAAAGGAAAGGGTCCTCCTACTAAAATTTTAATCCTATGTCCTATTCATTTACTTCTTGAGCCTAATACTATCTCTTTTCCTACTTTTAGGGAGTTGGGGTTTTTGTCTTGATGGATGATTATTTTTAATGGGTATTAATTATTCCTTTCAATCTGATGATTTCAAATGTCATCATGATGCTTATTCACCTATGGTGTTTCATTGAAATTATTTTTAGAATATTAGTTGATTCTGAAGTGTTTGATGGTTCTATGTGGCTGCAAGGTTTGATGTTCTATTGCATGTTTTCGATGAGGTTGTGGCTAATTAGTTTTTGATTGACTAATTCAAATTCAACATCCTACTACTGATAGGTTATGCTTCATGACTACATACTTATTCTCTCGCATATGAATTCTGTTAACTCCTCAAATAAATCGGTGGATTTCATTTGATTTTTTAAATGATAGGTTGGTTTCTAAATTTGATTTCTAAATTTTTATCAATAGGTTAGATCGGTCTCGGCATTCCTGCTGAACCGCTCTTCCGATCTCACCCGGTAGGTTCAACACCATTTTCTTTGTTCGGTGCATTTGGTAACTGTTAACTCCTCAAATAAATCGGTGGATTTCATTTGATTTTTAGATGATAGGTTGGTTTCTAAATTTGATTTCTAAATTTTTATCAATAGGTTAGAGAGTCTGTATTTCCAAAATAATCTCAAAAGACATGTTGATTTTGGTTCGGTCAAGAAATTGGCAAAATATCAGGTTTCGGTGGTTTAGGCGAGCCCCACTGTGCTCATTAACCACCGAAAGTTTTCATTTTCGTCAGATAAGGGGTCGAAGCAAAAGACAAGCAACCGTCGAAAGGGTTTGAATGTGAAAAACGAAAGCTCGTGCTTTCGCACGAGCCAGATGTCAAAAATCAGCGCAATGATGAGAAATACAACCACCGAAAGCTTACCATGCGGGAGATGATGCACATTCGTGGCCTCCGTCTGAAAGGTTCGAAGCACCAGTGTCTTATCCACTGCAGTGATCATTTCAAATCCACGCAGGGCAGTGATTGGCAGGTATGATTGCATGGAGCTTCCCTCCATTTCAGTGGAAAGTACGCCAGTCATCATTACCAGGTCATTCCTTCATCTGAAAACTCGATGTGTTATAATGAATCCCGAAGATCGCTGAAGAAAACCACTAGATCGTGATTTTATCAACAAATCATATTTTCAAAAGTCTGGATCCCGCGTTCTCTGTCGATTGTCGAAGTGTCTCTGAGTTCAGCAAGTATCCCGAGTCAAGGAAACCTGGTCGGGTAAGCAGGTAAGATCGAAAACTGTTCTTTTCAAAGTTTCAGAAATTAAATTGTTCCCCCCGAAAATCTGAAGTTTCGGCATTCCTCAGCCAGATTGTCATATGAGAGTAGGTCAGTGTTCTGTTGAATTCATTAATCCTATGCTTTGTCACCCGATTTCACTGGGTTTTCATAAGTGGCATCGATTGTCTTCCTAGTTCCCAGAGCCATTGCCTCCCAAACACTTTGATTCCCATAGTATCAGGTACAGTCGGCATAGAGCCATGTCAAAAGCAAGTCCTGCTTTGAGATCCAAAGTAGATGGCATGTGGTATTTTTAAACTCATCCAGAGGTCGCAGAGTGTTTTAAACAGGCTGGAGTTTTCACATACTATGAAAAATTGACAACCTTTCACCAACAAGTGGCCGAAGCATTTTCCCTCTCCTATGATGGAAGGATTGCTAAAATAGGCAGGGAGGAGTTTATTATAGATGAAGCAGCTATTTCCGAATACACAGGGTTATCCAGAACAAGGGACTGTTGGTTTAAAACCTCCTCACCTTCAAATGTTGAATTCAGGTCGTATGTGTTACCAGTGCATAAATCTTTGACCTGGAATAAGGATATTCCCATGTCCTATCTGGAATCAAAGTGGCAGTTCCTGCTGAGGGCGATTTTGGTGTATATCACCTGCGAGGGGCGCTACAACAGGGTAATGTATTACCATTTTAAACTGTTGAACCATTTCACTGGTAGAGAACACATAAACATGCCTTATTTCTTTCATAAAACCCTGACTAAGATGGCCAGAAAAGTAAAAGCCCAGCCTTCTAAAGTTGCAAGAAGATTATCACATTAGGGACTGATTACCCTTCTGATGAGAGAAGCTCTGCAGAGGAAACAAATAGAGTGGGGTTTCTTTTTGTTTTGGAATGAGTTTCAAACAGAAATACCTCTAGAAGCCAAGAAAACCAAAGGTAGAAAAGATCCTACTCCCAAGAGTAGTCACAGAAGGAGGAAGGGAATCTCAATGCCCAGAGATTCTATAAAAACATCACCCAGCAAGAAGGGAGGAATCAAGAGGAAATTACAGTTTCAAGATAAAAAACCTGTCACAGGAAAAAACCTTCTCAATCTACCTTATAGTGACTCTGATTCAGAGCAGGTGATGGCAAAGACACAGGACAACTTTCAGATCAAACAGGGTGAAAAATTGAAGATAAATTTACCCCCATCGAATCCTCCAGAAATTCATATGCAACCAGAAGCAGAAGCCTCCTCAAGCAGGCCTAAGAAAGGTAAGACAAAGAAGATTAATAAGCTCCTGTGAGAAATTTATGAGATGGAAGTCCTGGAGAGGGTAATAAAAAAGGCAAACACAGACCTCACTGAGAGAAACGTTGAACTGTTCAAAGAGAATCAAACTCTTAAAAAAAAACATGATACAATCAAAGATAGAAACAAAGAGTTGATCAGAGAAAATATGAAATTATACAGGCAACTCAGGATTCTGAGGCTCAAGCTAAAGGAGTTTGAAGCACCTGAAGAAAAACAAACTGGTTTGGACACTTTGGCTAATTTAGCCACAACTATAATAGATGTAACAGAAACCCCTACACAGTCAACAAAATTTCGTAGGTCTACACGAACCAGGACTGCAGCATATAAGAAAGTTTGAGTGTTAAAAGAGGATTCAGGACAGAAATTTTTGCAATTTTGAAACTCTTCAAAGATTGACTTTCGGTGGTTTAGGCGAGCCCACAGTGTGCTCATTAACCACTGAAAAGAGGCGCTTTCGGTGGGTAACTCACCCAGAAATCTTCCCAGACAACCACCGAAAGCCTGTGTGTTCAGAATTGAATGAGTTTTTACACAGGTCAAGGATTTTTTATATGAAAAGATTCGGGATCTTTTCCAATGAATGTCTAATGAATTATCAAGTCTAGTCCAGCAGTTATTGTTGACATATTATGAAGAAAGGATTTATTTCAAAGGTTATGGACATTTTTTAATTAAGATAGAAAGCAAGACACCTGGCCACATCAGCAAATTCGACTTAGTCTCTATTTGAAAGTCATCTTGTAGCCTTGGGAGGCTGTTCTACACTGCACCAACAATCAATAGAGAGAAATCTAGGATTGGCCTCATTTTGGGGAAGCATCCCACTTATTTTGCAACAGATTTTGACTTACTATTTTTAGCTGATCTGATCCATGTTTTCAGGATCTTAGAAATACTTTGTAATGCTATAAATATTAGAATAAAAGATGAACCAAAGGTTCGATATTGAGTTCTACATGCTGCTACTGTAATCAAGAGACCTATTCTTATTCTATGAAAAATTGCAGGCTTCCTTCAGTTGTGTTGTCAGACTTCTCTTTTATGTTCTCTGTTAGCTTATGAGTGAATGTTATTTATTGATGCTTATTCAATCTGCATGTGACTGTCATCTCACTAATTGATTGACTAAGTTGAAGATCATAAGTTATTTCTTTAGTTATTAAACCCATTGTGCTTGTTTTATATGAGTGTAATCTGGTTCAATAGCTATCTTCTCTACCATTTAATCAAACCTTGTCTGACCGCATTGCTAGAAGGCCTTGTGAGATTTTATATTTCTAGACAGTCTTGAAAACACAATCCAGTCCCTAGATATTCATCTTGATCCAAAAACCACATCATTATTTGGAAAATATTTCCCAAAAAGAGTTAGTTACTAGGCATCTCCAACTTACAGCCTAGGAGAGTTTCCTGGAGTGATAACAGTAACAACGCCTTCTCGTTACCTACTTTCCCAACTAGGGTCAACCCCAGTTTCGGACAACCTATTCCTATGCAGGGTACTATTCCTGCACAGGGGGCACACCCAGAAACTTCTTCCGCAGCAGGGCCTTGGAATTCTTGGTAGGGATCAGTTCCCTCGTTAGGAATGCCAATCTAGGGTAATTCTTTTCATAATCAATGGAACCCTGGACAAAGCACTATGCCTATCCCCACAGGACCGACATGGAGCAATCCTTCCTAAAGTCCTTCGAATGTAATGCATGCCCAACCATCTATGTCCTATTTTAGAAATCCGCTAATGATGTCTCCTCACACGCAAAATCCATATGCTGACCATGGCCATGATTTCTACCAGAATCTGGGCCAGCAGCTGAACTTTTCCTGGCAACCTGGTGCCAGTCAAACTCCAGGCCCCTTTTTCCCAGGTTATCACCAACAACCCAAACTACCCTTCCTAGCAACCTTGCATTTTCCAGACTTGACAAGGTTGTTGAATGACCCTATCTATCACGATCCGTGTTGGCCTCCTATGCTAACGAAGTTACCTTCGAACATCCCAAAGTTCGAAGCCAAGCCTAACGAAGATCCAGGAGATCATGTGACTACCTTCCATATTTGGTGCTCATCTAACTCATTGAAAGACAACTCCGTACAGTTGCGATTTTTTCAATGTACTCTCATTAGGAGTGTCGTGAAATGGTACATTGATCTCGACTGCTCAAGATACTCTTCCTTCGGTGAACTAGTGATGGATTTCCTAAACCATTTCCAGTTGCCTATGAGATACGACACTGGAACCGAATTGTTGGCCAATTTCTCGCAAACTAAAGCGGACCATATCTATGATCACATTCGAGAATGGAGACATAGAAAGAGTTTAATTAAGGTATCAGTCCCACCAGCATTCCTGCTTGAGTGGTTTATTAAGTCTTTGGTCCCACAGTGGTCCAAAGACGTCGTAACATTGGGAGTTTTTTCGAAGAAGATGCCATCATGAGAGCTCAACAACTTGAGCTAATCTATTCTCAATCCGGTTTATTATACGAGATCTTGCCAGATGCACCACGTTCAATACTTGATAAAACCAAACAGAGAGCTAGACCACATGCCGATGGTATTGTTGGTTCAGCACAAACAAAACCTGCTGAGAAACTAAAGAATCAGTTGCAACAATTGTCTATACAACACATAGCGGCCAGCCAAACTACTACTTTGGCTACCCCCCCTACCAAAACGTTGAATGTACACACAGTGAAATCGACTAATCCAAAGGCCACCCAGCAGCTTGAAGGAAAGAAAAAACAACGAAAGAAGGGTAAGGGGGGTAAGAAACCCACCGATAATGCTGGCGGGGGAAATACTGAGAAATAGAAGGCGAGGTATCCAAGCAACCTATGCACAGAGGACCAACCGACCCACCTTTGTCCCCGGCTTGCAGAGGCCCAAAATTTTGTGACACAGCAACAGCCTGTTGTGTTAACCAATCCATTCCAACATGGGCAAAATTTAACCCAAGCCTCTGCAAGAACGGAAGGGGGCAGCCAAGGACCCTCTCCGTCTTCGAACAACCCCACATCTGCGAATGTATATATGGTGAAGGGTGATGCTTTTATATCGACTAGAGCGCATGACTATAGTAAGCCAAGCACTTCTGAGAAGGGCAAAGAAGCCAAACTCCCATCTCTTCCTCTATAGATTGAGAATATGTTGGGTGAAACAATGACACGCATCCCCAAAGGTGCGTTCAAAAAAGCCTCTCACAACCCAAATGCAAGGGCCACCCAGAACTATTATGTGGTGGAAGATTTATCACAAACCCCTTGTGCAATGTTCACTTTGGAGGTCCTCCAAAGTTTCCCTTCCCATAGGAAAGCATTGTTAACCGCTTTAGGATCTACCGAGACTTGTAATCCGGGTACAATCATGCTGGATACAACCGACTTAAAACCTCATTTGCCTTACCACGTAGCGTTTCAGATAGTAATGGATTATCCCATGAAAAATTTTACTCGAAATATCTTCTGCACGGTGGTTTATGAGGGCACCTCGACATGTGTTATGTCGTTTGCATGTTGGAAGGCCGTTGGCCAGCTCATTTTGTCTCTGTCACCTACTCTCCTCACCGCTTTTGACGGTCGTTCGTTCCGACCACATGGTATCCTTCCTTCTTTTCCCATGCAGTTAGGATGGAAGACTGTGTGTGTCGAAGTAGAGGTATTTGATTCCCCCCTTGACTATAATCTCTTGTTAGGAAGGAGTTGGACTTATGCCATGCAAGCTGTGGTTGCTACAGTTTTTCAAGTCTTGTTGTTTCTACACGAGGGCCGGATTGTGACCATCGATCAATTGTCTTTCTCTAGACCTGACCCTACATTGGGGGCATCCACAGTCCTGATGATTGATAATCCTCAACCAGGTGTCGTCAACGTGGGGATTGGTTTGTGCCCATATTTGATGGGTACCTTCGATTACCCGCCCCCTCAAGGCGATATCAAGTTTATATCCAATCACCATAAAGTTGATATTTTTCAGGGTTCGTCATTCCGCACAACTTACTTCGACGATCCGTGGATACTTCCTTCCCCATCATCCACGGTGGATGGGACAGGGCACCCGGGCGTGTCAATGCCCTTGTCCGCAGTTGAAGTAGTGTACTCTTTAGTTCAACAAGCTTCAGCGAACACTGATCCAACTCCTACACAAGAGTTCAATCCACTTCTAGAGCCTATTTGGGCTCAGGGTTCTCTCCTTAGCACCGATTCATTAGACTTGGTCTTGCCCTCTGACGAAGCAATAATTGAAGCAATGACTAGTCCAGACAAACCCTGGGAAGATCTTCATCACAGATCATACTTCCTCCCATACTTAAGCCGAATTGAAGCAGGAGAATTCACTGTGACTATGACGAGAGATCGGTCTTGTCCTATTAATCTCTTAGCTACCCACAAAGTTTATGCTGAGGGTAATATGGCAACCATCGCTGAAACCATAGATATCGATATCTCCCGAAACCTTGGCATCATGGAGAATGTTTTCTTCGGAGTTGACTACTCCCCCGGAGAGATTCAACTCTATACAGATTTTTTTAAGGAATTTCACGACGTTTTTTCCTGGTCTTATGAGGAAATGCCAGGCATCAATCCAAAAATAGTTGAACATGAAATCACAACATATCTATATGCCAAGCCTGTCTGGCAGAAGCTTCGCCCAGTTAACCCCAAGAAAGCAGCAACCATTAAGGTTGAGGTTGAGAAAATGCTAAAAGTCGGTTTTATCTATCCTATCCATTTGACCCAATGGGTGTCAAACCCCATGCCGGTCAATAAAAAACAAGGCACAATTAGTGTATGTACAGATTTATGTGATTTGAACAAGGCATGTCCAAAAGATAATTTTCCCACACCACTCATCAACCAGATAATTGATGAATGTGCAGGTTGCAAGGCCTTTTCTTTCATGGACAGTTTTTTGGGATATAACCAAATACAAATCAAACCCAAAGACCAACACAAAACGACATTCATCTGTCCATGGGGTACATTCGCGTATCGTAAGATGCCTTTTGATCTCAAAAATGTTGGAGCCACCTTTCAGCGAGCCATGTCTTTTGCTTTCCATGACCTCAAGCATATAGTCGAGGCTTATTTAGATGATTTAGCATCTCGATCTCGCAAGAGAACAGATCATCCCACACACCTCCGACTTATCTTCGAACGTTGTCGCTACTTTCGGATTCGCTTGAATCCAAACAACTGCAGATTCTACGTAATGTGAGGACGTTTTTTAGGTTTCATAGTATCAACAATGGGGATCATGTTCGATCCTCTCCATGTTGAGGCAATAATTCAGTTTCCCCCCCCCACGCATAATCCTTCAACTTCAAAGTCTCCAGGGCAAGGCGAATTTTCTAAGACACTTTATCACTAACTACACCGAGATCACCAAGGGATTTATGCACTTACTTAAAAAAGACGTTCCTTTTTATTGGGATGATGCTGCTCAACGCTCTTTTGCCACATTAAAACATACACTCACAACTGCCCCTCTGCTCCAGCCACCTAACTATAACAAGGATTTCTTATTATATATGGCTGCAGCAGAGTCAACCATTAGCATGGTCTTAGTTCAAGAAGACGACTTGTTCTCAGAATATGTTATCTATTACCTAAGTCGAGGCCTCATAGGACCGAAACTCAATTATTCTCATATTGAAAAACTTGCGTTGGTAGCAGTCCATGTTGTTCAACGGTTTCATCATTATGTTTTGTTTCCCAAGACCACCGTCATTGTTGTCATGAATCCATTTCAGTACATGTTGACACGACGGGTAATAGGTAGAAAAATCAGTAGATGGATAGTCATCCTCTAGGAGTTTGACTTAGATTTTGTTTCAGCGAAGTCCAAAAAGTCACTGGTCTTCGCAGAACTTATTTCGGAACTTCCGGTTGAGTCAGGTGATCTTGTGCCTGAAGAGTCACCTATCAGAGGAGATATGTTTTTGATCACCTATTGGGATCCCCGGTACAGAGATATACTTATCTATCTCCAGACTTTGAAGTGCCCCACCGCTGCTTCTCGTGATGAGTGTTGACGCATACGCCATTAGGCTAAGAATTATCTCATACTCGATGATACATTGTATCGGAGAGGTGTAGACTGCATCCTACGTCGATGTCTCACTCACGAATAAGCAGTTATTGTTCTTAATGATTGCCATACCGGAGCTTGTGGCGTTCATTTGTCTAGGTTGGAAACAACCCAAAATATTCTACGAGCAGGTTACTTCTGGTCGACACTTATCAAAGATTGTATCGAATCGGTCAAGAAGTGCCATCTGTGCCAAATCTTCTCTCGGAAGATGAGGGCACATCCCACTCCCATGGTTCCTATCATCATAGTTGGTCCCTTCACCAAGTGGGGGATTGATTACACTACATGCAACCCTCCTTCAGCAAGGGGGCACCGCTATATCATCGTAGTTGTAGACTACTTCACGAAGTGGGTTGAGGCTATGCCAACGTTTAAAGATGATGGAGAGACTGCAACTCTCTTTTTATTCAACCCAATAATAGCAAGGTTCGGCGTCCCAAGAGAGACTGTCACTGACCATGGTAGTCACTTTCAGAACCAGATGATGACCGAGTTAACATCAAAGCTTGGGTTACGGCAAGAACATTCGTCACCCTACTACCCCCAAGCAAATGGTCAGGTGGAAGCTATGAACAAAACTCTTAAGACCATTCTATAGCAAACGATCAACTCAGCCAAGTCAAATTGGAATTTGATGTTATACTCAGCATTATGGGCTTATTGAACATTTGTTAAGACTCCAACTGGTTTCTCACCTTTCCAACTTGTTTATGGGCTGGAGGCAGTCTTACCTATCGAATGTCAGATCCCGTCTCTAAAGTTGGCAGTACAGTTATTGCCAGACACTTCTTCACTTGAAGAACAGTTAGTATACCTTGAGCAGCTCAATGAGTAGCATCGTGATGCGGCCCTGGCCAACGAGGCTCACAAACATAAGGTCAAGTGTCAGTATGATAGGTATGTTCGTCATCGGATTTTCTCTAAAGGCGACCTTGTCCTGGTCTATGACCAAGATAAGGACCCCCTGGGGGCAAGAAAATTCAAACCCATGTGGTTCGGACCTTTCATCATAAAAGAGGTTTTAAAAAAAGGCGCTTATCATCTGGTTGACTTTGAAGGGAATGCTTTCGCGTTGCCTAGAAATGGGCTCTACCTCAAGAAGTACTACTCATAGGCAGGTCACCGTGGGTAACTTTTTGTAACATATGTATAGTCTTTGTACGATTACTTTTTAGTTTCTTTTAGTGTTATGGACATGTCGTTGATGTTATCTTTCGTCACTGTGGCAGATGTCAAGTGATTCTGAGGTGTTCATTGGGTATGCAGACGGTGCTAGTCAGCACACTCAGAGGCTTGCCTCCGCAGCTTGGGTAATCTTTACACCTCAAGGCTAGTTATTATCTTCCAGAGGTATATGCTTAGGAGACACTACAAATAATGTCGTCGAGTATAGTGCAGTTATTGAGTTGCTTCGTGACGCTTTTTCATTGGGTATCTCTCATCTCCAGGTCTATCTCGACGCTCAACTGGTTGTGTCTCAGTTAAACATAGTATACCGAGTTCATGATCCAACTTTACACCGACGATTCCTTAGGGTACGTCTCTTAGAACGAAAATTTGATTATATTACATATTTTCATGTTCCTAGAAGATTAAACCAAGTTACAGATACTCTAGCTAATCAAATTTTAGATTGGCATCTTGCACATATATAAAAGAACATTCACATAAATATGTAAATACATTTTTTGCACACATGATCCATAAGACACAAAAGACAAAAAACCATATATAATATCATAAAGTAATCAGAGTACATAGATGGACGCAAGCGCCTCAAAAATATGACCAATAACGAGTCACAGGGATTATGCCCTCAAAAAATATATACAGGTAGTGCTCGTGGCATGTAAACATGTCTAGCTAAGGTCAGGGCCTGTGGGCCCTGTTATACTGGTCCACAGCGTTGGCTAAACGCCGAAACAACCAAACCCAGGTCCGTGGTGCCCCCACTACATGAGGCTACATAGATGGTGGCAGGTCCTCAATCTCTGCTATCAGGACCATGCGAGTGAGCACAGTAAAGTTCCGCTCCACTCGTCTCAATACCCTCTCAACCTCCCCAGCTAGAAGATCTCCTACTACTGTTGTTCCCCCTGCGGCGGCAGGTGCGGTCGCTGGCCGAGGACGACGTATGTTCCTCGCATAGTCAGTCGGTCGCACTAGTCCCACATCTGCACACAACGAACACATATTCGTCAAAATACTCTGGTATAAATAAAAAATGATATATATAATAAAAACAATATAAAAATTACATATGTTTAACAAAAAAAAACTAAAAAGGTGGAGACTTACCCATCTCCCCTCACTCCTCACTAGGAGGTACTAGTATCTCAGGGTCTCTCGAGAAATCAATCCCGGCATAGGGGTAATCCTCTATAACCGGGATCTGTCGTGACAACCACGCGAAGAAGTCATCATCGAAGGACTCATTGGTCCTTCTGCCACCCTGCTGCGGCAGTAATACTGCCCATCTACACACAACAGGAAGAGAGGCCTGATGTCCTCGTACCACTACTCGAGGACTAAAACTTGGAACTCTCTCAAAAAAGAACGAACACAGAATGGTCTCAAACCCGAAGTTCCTATGTGTTCGCAAACAACAATCTGTCAACTGCCTTTTCATACACTCAAGCAATGTGGTACTCCAATCAAAAACTTGTGCATTTAAGCACTGGACTGCACAGTTTATCTGTGCATGGGACGCCTGATGTAGAGCAACAGAACCAGTAATTCACCCAATAAGAACTACTTTCGTCTGTAGCAATATGTCAGTGATCTTGCTTATGGGCACCTGCGTGCTCGAGCGGTCTGTATCATCTGCACAATACAGACCTATCAATTCCGCTATGTTATGTGGCCCCGAAGGAAAAGTCCGGAAGTTGACTGGTTCCCCTCTCCTAGAGAGGCCAGTCAAAAAGTAAATGTCATCGACCGTGGGCAGCAATGACTGCCCCTCTAACATGAATGCCTCTCCATCCGGATGCCAATAGTCAACCAAGGAATTTAGTAGCCTAGGTTGTGCCCGCATAAAAGGACATAGTAAAAACTTGAGTAACCCACATTGCATCAAAGTAGCCACAGCATTGGGGTCTTCCCCGACCAACTCACTAACCTCTTCATGCTCTCTTTCTCTCCAGTGGACATACATCCTGCAAAACACCAAGGTTCAGGAGGATTAACCCTTGTTTTTTAAGCCTTTTTCATTCAATAAGGGGGTCCACACGTGCTATAATGGTGACAGTCGTGTGTACACACGTGTAGAGTTTACTCTAACCAAATGTACACGCGACATGTCCTGAGACAGCCTGCGTGGACCTAGGGATGACCTTTTAAAGGTCGACGCCCCCTAAAAAATGAAACCTAATGCAAAAATAAAGACTTACAATGCAAGATAAGAGAGTTTGTACTTACTTGGTCCAGACAGAAGTTCGTTTCATCCACTGTAGCTCCCGGAATCACCACTTTTATCAAAGGGGGTATTTTGGCTCAGAGTCAATTTCCAAATCAGCAATGGTGATAATGAGCTACCAGCTTCTATTTATAGACTTTTTGGCCTCTTTTTGTCATTTTTTTTGGCCTCCCTTATCATTTTATTTATACCAAAAACCATTTAGAGTGATTCAGGAGTTACATAGGAGGGATTTGATCGGGTATTGGGACAGTTTTTTGGAGTTTTGAGTAATTTTCGAGAGTCTGTGAAAAAAAATTCCGAGGATCAACTTGAGCATATAGGTTAGGTTTCTACCCTGACTTTTGTATCTCGTTGTATTTTTCCTTTGCCATAGGATCGATCCCATCAGGTTGTGACACGAAACCATCATAGCTGCTTTAGAAGTGTCATGACTTGGTGGTAGAGCTTACCGGAACATGGATTTCCTAGTTAGATCTTGGTTGCATTATGGTATCTATGTTGTCTTTAATCACTGTCGGCTCGGGAGTCCTTGTAGTTTTTCCTGATTACGAGTTTGAACCTCATTTGCACGATTCCTTTTCGCTTTTGACCTCACCCTCAGGACTCCCAAAAGATGTAACGGGTCTTCTTTTAAGCCCTTTTCAGACCCTCTAAACATGAAAAGATTGTTGAGCGATCTTGTGGCGTTTCACGCTCATTAAACTAAAATTTGAAGTCACGTCTGTCCGGCGGTAGTTTACCCCTTTTTTGGTCTGGACGGTCAACTGTACAAACAAAGGTATACTCTATGGAACCTCACTTCTCTAGAAGAGTACTCTTAGGTATAATTTTATCCCTTTTTCAGGCCTGAGGGACTAAATTTACGAAGAAGGAACCCCCATAGAGTCCATAGTTAAGCTCTTTTCAGACTCCCTAAAATTGAAAAGATCGTCGAGTGACCTTATTCTTTTACACTTGTTAAATTGGTCTAGAAGAACATTCCTGGCAGAGTCCATAGTTAAGCTTTTTACAGACTCCTTAAAAATGAAAAAATGGCTAAGTGATCTTGTCCTTATCACACTCGTTAAAATGGTTTTGAATAGACGTCTTGTCAGTGCTAGTTTCCCCTTTTTCGAACCAACTAGACTATATTCGAAAAAGGTACCCCAATGGAGTCTCCTTTTATGTTTTTTCAGAATCTCTAAATATGAAAAACCATCGAGCTTACCTTCTCTGGGCTCGTTAAACTTACATCGAAGGACGTTACCATTGTGTGTTTTGTTAACCGCATTTGCATACCTTATCCGCCATCCTTGTAGCACTTTGCTTCTACGTCTTAACACCCTTGGCCACTGGAGGATTTTTCTCGAGTATCATTATCCTGAACATCAGTCTTGTCCTTGCGCCTTGAACTTGTATGTTTGTAGCACTCGTTCCTCCATTGTAACATAACATTCCTTTATTCTTTTTCCAAAATCATTGAAAAAGACAAAAAAATCAATTATACCCCAAAAAGAGGAAGGGAAAAGTATTTTATTTATTGGCAGCATAATGAGTCGCCCTTGGATAAAGCACATCTGTTCGTTTGTTCATCAAACTATGGGATGTAGTATGACCTTAGGAATTTGTTCTCGCTACATAGAGTTGTGTCCTCCTCCGTTTGGTTATTCTTCCAAACATATGGAGAGTTTGTGTTGCATCCTGCTTCGTAAACTTATGATTAATGCCATGCTGCCTAAGTCTCATCATTTGTCATGTTGTTGTCCAAGGGAAGTTTCTACCAAGCCTGAGTCATCGCCTCTGCAATTTGTCTCTTGCCCTCATACCCGACCATCTTGAATGTCCAATCAAGTCCTTGTTCGAAATCAATGAAGCCTTCAGTCTGATCATCAAGATTATCTAGTCCATGACCAATGAGTCGTCGAAGACCTCTGGGAAGTGAATTCGTGCACTCATATTACACTCCTACCTTGAGTTTTGAAGATTTTGAAGTTGTTGCTCGAGCTCTGAAGATCTCATCTCCAACCATCAGGTCGTATCATCTTCTAGAAGATGGATACTCTATATGTATATATTTTTTATTTCGAGATGTAGCTCCGTTGTGTATTGTTCACGGCTACACTTTATATAGCTATTTGTATCATCTTCTAGAAGATGGATACTCTATATGTATATCTTTTTTATTTCGAGATGTAGCTCCGTTGTGTATTGTTCACGGCTACACTTTATATAGTTATTTGAAATGGATCTATAGTGTATTTGATTGGTAGCCATGATTCTATTTTATCCCAAGCATGGGTATGCCCGCCTCGGTGAGACATTTGTTATTTTGCAAACAATGCCACCCGGTTCCTGGTCCTTGGGCTCACTTGTTCGGCACATCAGTAAATATTGGTAATGTATTCCGGCCATCAGATGCTCTTCTGACCTCACACATTAGGGGGCATCTGTTATAACCCTAATTTGCACCATACATTTTTACCTGGCATCAGGCCATCTCAGATCCCTTCTTTGGCAAAACACTGCTGAACAACTCTTTAAAAAACCTCTTTTATAAGGTCCCACGCGCTCTACTCCATTACCGCACACGTGTACACGCTATCTAACCTCAAATAGCCTGCGTGGACCGACAAAAGCACAAAAAAAGGAAAGTTGTCGATGGAACACACAACTTTGGGTGAGTTAACTGAAACTCTCAGCCATGCATGATCGAGGGTTCGTCCAAATACCTAACTTTTTCTAGCCTATAAAAGAAGGGTTAGGGGTCCTATTTGGAAGAGGAGAATAAGAGTAAAGAAACTCTTCCCACTCTTCCCAATTGCATATTCCCATTGTCCCAACCCTTTAGCCATCCTTTTGCAAGAAGAGATACAAATCAAAGAAGTTGGAGGACATTTGAAGAGGAGCCCAGGATCAGGATTCGTGGAGCAATGACTAGTCTTGACATTGTAAGCTGATTCATTAAAGTTAATAATAAAGAAATTATTTTCTCGTCCCACTATATGAGTTCTTCATAGTTCAGTAAATATATGTTTGAATATTTAACCCATTAGTCTGTAGGTAAAATGCATGTGTAGTTTGTTGCTTGTTTTGTACGCGGGTCAGCCTTGAGAGGAGAGCTGCCAACAAGCGGTCAAGCGTAAAGAAGGATCGACATCGACCATCCGGAACAAGGTATGTTGGTCTAACCATGTATTCACTGAAAAGAAATGGGGATTAGGTCTGGGGACGAAGGTAGAAAGTAGGTTTCTTTTGGTCATATCTGCATGCATAATATAACCCTATTTGCTAGTTCGTAGGGGGATTTCCCACCACAACAATTATATTTTCCCCTTGCCACATGAACTTCATGATTTCCTTACTTATTTGTTGCATAACTCCAACAAAGGCCAACATTGTTGTACATTGATAGAGTGGAAGTGCAGAGAGGACTACTTTGATGAGAACCACTCTACATGTAGGATTAAGCCATTGGACTCCACATTAGCTAAATTTGACTTCAAATGTTTCTAAAAAACTTTTCCAAGAGTGGGGGGAATGAATGCTAGGGGATATTGGTGTGCCTAAATATTTAAAGGAAGACCAATTTGATGAAAAGGGAAATTGCAAAATTTTGGAGATAGAAGCCAGTACCTGGCACTTGACATTTATGTTTATTGATCAAGATTCTTGATTTTCTTATGAAAATCTCCAAGACTTGATTTAATATTCCTGATATTATTGTTGAAGCCCCTCCTAACAACAAGGTATCATCAACAAACTAGGAGTAGTTTAATCTCTTGACTCCTCTTACCAATTTGATGCATGGATAGTGGAAGATCCCCAACCATCATTTCCAGGCCCAACTTCCTACTCAAAGAGTCTGCTATAATAATATAGAGAGGGGAGAGAGATGGCAACCTTGTTTTAGACCTCGCTACCTTGAAAAAAGGAGTTTGGCCTCCATAATCAAGCGGTAAATCCAAGGAAAACTGATGCGGGTTGCAATCCAATTGATGAAGGAGGGGTAGAAACCAAAATTAGCCATTACTTAAAAAGGGAAGTAATGCCTTACTTGATCAAATTCATTATCCATATCTAGTTTAATAAGTATGCCTTTTTTCCTTATTCTCTTTACTGAAAAGGATGGCTTCTTGTACCAACATGATATTATCCACAATTTTCCTGTTGTGCATGAAACCACCTTGACTTTGGGGAGGATTCTTTACATTCTGGTGGAAATTATCTTTGTCATGATTTTATATGAGGAGTTACATAGAGAGATAAGACATAACCAAGAGAAGGAAGAGGGGCTTTCCTCTTTTGGAATTAATTATGGGAAAGATGATTTGGTGTTTCCCCCTACTTTGAAAGTTTTTTTAACGTATTGGAGTATTGTTTTTAGATCGGTATTAACTAGAATCCAAAAATTTATGAAAAAAAAGATATTGAAAATCCGTCAGGCCTGGGGGCTTTGTCATGATCTATATTCCAAATGGCATTATATATTTCACCTTCTTCAAATAGTTTCAATATTTCTGCATTATCCTCTAATGTTACAATCTACGGGATACCTTCCAGCAATACCCCCGAGTCTGTAGGGTTGGCTCCACCTAGTGCTGTAAAAAGAGAGGCAAAGTGAGTTCTAGCTACAACTTTTAATTCTTGGAAATAAATAAGATTTGATCCATCATTTGGCACAATTTCTTTGACGTTATTTCTTACTACTCTGGCACTTGCTTGGTTATGAAAAAAGTTTGTATTTTTGTCCCCTTATTTTAACCACAAACTTTTGGTCTTTGGCCTCCATTTCTCCTCCTCAACAATTATCTCCTTTTGAAGAATTTGTTGGATCATGGCTTCTGATATTTAAGCACTTATTTTTCTTGAGATGGAGATGGGTGAGAGGATTTTACCTAGGCTTTAAGTGTTGCCTTGATAGACTTAAGCTTTTGTTCCCAGATATAATACGGGGAGCCTTCAATCCAGACCTAGATGCCTCACTGATCAAGCTTGGAACCTTAGGAAATTGAATCAAGAGTGGGTTATACTGAAATGGGAGGGACCCATAATATGGAAAGTCTTGAATATGGATGGCGATTAGCTTGTGATCAGAGACATTTGAAGGGATAATTTGGGATTTTACCAGGTAATCTTGAAGTAGAAGGTCGCTATGTACCAAAAATATTTTGAGCCTTGCCACAATGTTTCCAGGCCTTAGCCTCTTGTTGGTCCAGTTATATTTAACCTTATATGTCTTGATATCATTTAGATCCACTCAATTATTAACTCTTTCATCTAATCTAGAAAGGGACCTTTGATGATGCTACCTCCTCTTTTCTCTCTATTGTTCAAAGTCACACTAAATTCACCAACTAAAATACTCTTACTTGTGTACTTTGTGTCTTACAACATTAGCAAGGACCTCTACCAGATCTCTTTTTCCATATATGTTATAGTCATATAAATGTTAAACACATTAAATTTGTTAGCAGATTGAAGATGGTGAATCTAGATAAAAACCAATGTTGAGTTTGATGTTGTAGATTTTAACCTTGTACAATATATAATACAAACAAATATTTTAGTAAAAGAATAGAAAAGATACAATGACAAATACAAACATTACAGAGAGATTTTTCCCCTGGAAACCCAAACCGGGAAACCAACATATTATATATTCATTCATGTATAATACATTGTTTACAATACAATATACATATAGGAGCCATCGTCATCCAAAACCCTGACCCAATGACTTGGATTAGTCCACAAGCCTAATTCTTTAACAGGAAATAGAAAACCATAGGCAAAAACCATGTGCCCAAAAACCACATAAATATGTGACACGTTTCTCAAGGAAAAAAAAATTCTCAGGGGCACTGCCCACGGACCCCTGTGCGCTCGACGCATATGCTCAGACCCTACTCTTCATTCAAGCAATATAACACATACCCAACATTCTCCCACTTGTTTTTTTCTTTGCATATAGGGGGTTACAATGTTACATAGTCAACAATCCAGGGTAGCAATGCCCATGGATCCTTTACATCAAGAGAACTTCTCAGTTCTCATAGATTTTTTTAATGAATCTGCAACATTCTTCAAAGTGTCCACCTTCATCAACAATACTTTATTTTCTTCAACCATGTCTCTCACAGAGTGATATTGAATATCAATATGCTTTGTCTTTGAATGGTGAGTTGGGTTCTTCACCAGAAAAATTGCACTTTGATTGTCACAATCTATCCTTACGGCTTGGTGTACCAACCCAATACCTGAACACAATCTTTGTAACCATATTGGTTCCTTACTTGCATGAGTGGTTGCCATGTATTCAACTTATGTAGTTGAAAGTGCCACTACAGCCTGTCTTTTGCTCATCCAACTTATTGCTCCTCCAAACAAGTTAAACACATACCCACTTGTAGATCTCCTACGATCCAGATCTCCAGCCCAGTCCACATCCAAAAATACATGTATATCCACCACTCTGTCCAATATCAGTCTTCCTTTGTAGCACAATCCATAGCTAGCAATGCCGCGCAAATACCTGAAAACCCTTTTTACTGTTGTCCAATGCTCCTTCCCTAGTTTTGACATATACCTGCTCAAAACTCCCACTGCATGTGCAATGTCTGGTCTAGTATAGACCATTGCATACATCAAACTGCCAACTGCACTCGCATATGGAGCACGAGACATGTCCTCCTCCTCTTCATGTGTCTTGGGACACTGATCCATAGATAACTTTACACCAACAGGAATAGGAATCTTGACCGATTTACATTCCTGCATATTAAACCTCTGCAATATTGTCTCGACATATTTTCTCTGATTTAACCA